>OZ034966.1:10154151-10181651 GCA_964030785.1 Siderastrea siderea
TCCATGAATTGGGTACGGCTGTGGTTGTAAAATTAGGTCTCCGTTCATAGTTGCTCCTGTCTTTTTCACAAACTGAGTTGTATCCACACTTGGAATCTTAGCTATTTCACTATCTAACTGGCTTTTTGTAACCACATCATTATTATTGGTTCCTTGTTTTACAGTCACTAATTTTTTATTCTGCATATCATAATCATTATTAGCATCTAATTTAAATCCAATACCAGGTAAACCTCTTGAACCTATCTTACCTAGTCCTTGAGAATCATCATGATTAAGGATACCGTTAGTATAACTCATATATTAATGGTTTATATTCTTTCATCGAAATTTCGGGCTACCTTTTTTTTGACCTTATCAACATACAGAAAACTATATGGATCCTTAGTAGCTTTCTGATAATCCTCTTTGTTAACACCCAATTCTCTACAAATCATGGATTGTTCATTTCTTGATGGGAAATCGAATATGCAATAATGTGAACTATTCAGTCTTATTGTTTTATCAGTTCCATAGTAGCTTTGACTTAAATATACACAACAACAATTTTTGTTTCTAGAATTGGTAAAGTAGTCACGTATCCGTTCGTCATTTTTCTTACCTGTATTCAAATAGTCATCAAATATGATTAATTTTTGGTTTTCATCAGACAAATCTGTCAGAGGGATGATGTCATCGTTACTTGCTTCTATCACGTCATAACCGACCTCTTTTGATATTGGTTCAAGAGATTTCAACAGGTGCTTATATTTGCTTTGGGAGAGATTTCGAGCGTAAAGGTATATCTTATCAAAGAACAATAGCCTATATATCATATCAAGTAAAAGGTTAGTCTTACCACCACCAGAGGGAGCACAAATAAGCATCCTAAAACATCGGTTTGGCATGAAACTCTTTAATTGAACAAAATCGTCATTGTCATCATCTTGGATGTCGTAATTTTGAATCTTCATATGATATTATGTTATACAATTTTATTGCATAGCGACACGCTATGCGACACGCTATGCGAGCGTTTTTATATATGATAACCCTAATTTTTCCGAACAAAATACGAAATTTTATGTAAACAAATGATATAATGAGTTTACTCAAATGGAAAGAAATGGCTGAGAAACGATCCGAGCTTGGTAAAAAGATTAACACAGTAAGAGATACAATAAAACAAAAAAAGATATCTGATCAAATGGGTGAAGTCGAGGCAGAGAAACTTTTCAAACCTATAACATCTGAGTTAAAGGAACTTACAGCCCCAAAAGCACCGTTGAGAAGATTGGTAAAGAAAAAGCGACCTGTTCCAGATTATGGAATAGCTATTGATGATGAAGTGCCTGATTATGGATTGGACGATTTGTTTGATCAACCTGTTTTACCTGAAAACGAGAAACAGATAGTTCCAAAACCTCCATCTTATGAAGATGTCTTCAAGGATTTAGCATCAGGTAAAAAACAAATGTATATAGATCCAGAATACATGTATGAACCTGAAGATCTTCCACCTGAATACGAAGAAGAAGTACCAGATTACGAAATATTGAAGAGGATAGAATAAATCAAGCTTTAGATCAACTTGGAATTCCTAACTATGATGATATTGAATTACAACTTAAACAACAAGGTATGAATGACCAAAAGAGGAAATCTTATCTGAAACTAATCTTGAAAAATGCTAAAACTGAAAAGAAAAAAATCCCTGGGTATTTGGGTAATGTCAGTAAAAAATTAACAAGTGGTTTAATGAAGGAAGCTGAAGCTCAAATTCAAAGAAAATTGTTTAATGATAGAAATAAGGTTCTTAATGAATATATCAAATACAATGAACAAAAACTGGAAAAACTGAAAAATATTAAAGGGTCTGGTTTGAAGAAAAAAACAAAAAAAGGTGGACAGCTAATGTTTTTCAACAATCCGACAGAAATGTTGAAAAAGCTGGAGCTGATTATCGGATCGATGATTGCCGGTAATAATAGCATAGAGCTAAGAAACACAGGTGTTGCACTTCTCGACATCTTGTTGAAAAACTCTATTTTGAACAGGCCGCAATATAACAAAATATACAAAAACTATTTTAATGTAAACTAATCATATAATGGATAGAAAACTTATCTTATCATCCCATACAGTAAAAAACCAAAATGGTAATAAGCCAGGTGATTTTACAATCAAATACATCAACCCGATAATACTCAATCCGAACAGACAATATGAAATCGGCCTCGACCGAATCAATTCGATGTCATTTACTTGGTTTAATGTGACAAAAGAACTAAATAATCAGAAAATAAGATATTCGTCTGATAGTGGTGCTAATTGGACAGAGTTGATATTAAGTCCTGGTGTATGGAACTATGTCGATTTCAATAATTTTTTAAAGGATAATACTAAAACAGGAACAGCTAACAATCCGTCATATCCGATCAGTCTCGAATTCGACGATACAATATTTCGCACAATAATCACATTAGCCACAAATTATAGATTAGATCTGACTGTATCCGATTTCAATGATTTAATTGGCTTCAATAAACAGGTTTTAACTAATGCTAAAAATGTTGGTGATTACATACCGAATTTGAGTCAAGACAGAGAAATTCTCAATATTCATAGTGACCTCATATCCGAAAGTCTAGTTGATGGTGATGAAACGGATATTATATATAGTTTCAGTACCTCAACTCTCACCCCGAGTTATAGTTTCACACAAGAGCCAAGACGAGTACAGTTCAATCCTGTCAATAAAAATACGATTAATAAAATTCGGATTTATATCACCGACGGTAAACGAAGAATCATAGATCTTAATCATAGTGACACTTCATTCAGTTTGATTTTAAGAGAGAAGAGAGATTAATCTAACTAATAGTTATATATGTCGTCGTATGAATACAAGCGTATTTATCATCCAAAACTTGGACGATTTGTTTATGAACATAAAGGATCTGGGCTCATTGTTGACAACATTTTCAAACCGGTTGGAAGGGTGTTAAGTAAAGTTCCAGAAATGGTTTTAAAACCTTTTGCCAAAAAAGCGCTTGAATCTGGTATTTCACATGCTGGAGACAAACTGGGAAAAAAAGCAGCTGAAAAAAGCGGAGAGCTTATTATGAGAAAATTACACGGTTCAACTAAACAATCAATGAATAAAACCATGAAACCAACCAAACCTACTAAACCAAAACAAGAAGAAGATTACAACACAATTCTGAATAGACTTATATCTGGTACTGGATTAAGACGATAAAATGTTATTAAAAAGTGAATTTTATCCAATTATAAAAAGACTAGCAAGTGGGAAATGGTTTATATAAAAAGTGAATTTTATCTAAACTATCAATATATAATGAGTTTCAGAACATATGAAAATCTTCAAAGATATGAATATGTCAGATTTCATCTAGACAATGTCATTGAGCAACCTGCTAACAATCAAAGCCAGAAAAAGACAGGTTACAGATTCACAATCAACGATAGGTCGACTATGTTCGATTTTTTTAATGGGTATTTCGAAGTAACCAAAGAGCTTCAAAAAAGGGCAGATGGTGCTGGATATGCTGCAGCGGATCGCATCACAATGATAAACGGATCTCACAGTCTAATCAGACATATGGTTATCAAATCTTCAGGCAAAATCGTGTATGAGAGTGATAATTTGCATCGAATAACGAATGTGAAAAATCTCCTTGAATACAGCGATGACTTCAGTAGATCAGTTGGAAAGAATTCATTCTGGTATCTTGATACTAATGGAACTACAGCAAATACAAACACAGGTTTTGAGTCCCGTCGTATTTTAACCCAAGCAGTAGCAAACGACGGTACTGGTGGCGCAAAATCCGATTAACGAGATAATTCCGTTGAACAGATACAGTTTTTTCCAAGAATTAGAAAGAAAAATGTTGCCCCCTATGCAGCTGACAATTGAACTTACACTTAACGAAGACAGTGAACTGATTCACAAAGCAGCAGCAGCTGACGATGGTAGGGTTGTAGTAAAAAGATTGTATCTTTGGCTACCAAGACTAGTTCCAAAAGACAGTATGTATAGTAATTTCGTTTCAGAGTTTCTCAAGCCAACAACCTGGACATATATGCGAGATCTCTACAATCAGTCAGCAAATACGAGAGCTGTTCAGAATATGTTTCAAATCAGTCCAGCTATCGACAACGTTAAACACGTTTTCATTTATCTCCAGCGCACAGATGCACCGAATGATGATGAAGCAGAGAGGAGTCCATATTTGTTTGACACTTTCAAACTGAATGCAGCTAATGCTAACAGCTCTTTATCAAGCTGTAGGCTTGAATATGGGAATAACGTTTTCTACCCAGAGCTTGAATATGATTCAGATTCAAAAATCAGGATATTCAATGATCTAATGTCATATGCATTTCGTAAGAACGATTATAACAGTGGGACACAATTGAATATAGCAAATTACACGAGTTTGTACGGATTATTGTATTTCGATTTGTTATATCAGAAAGAGGTAGTGACGAGAGATCCTAAACAGTTGATTCTCCATTATCGTCTCAATATAGCCCCAGCAGCAAACGTCCGAGCTCATAGCATCGTATTTTACGAGAGTGAGGTTGTTGTTAAGACAGTTGGAAACGAATTAATGATAGTTTAAATAAATAAGTTTTACATCGATGAAATGAATTTAAATGAAATATGTTTTTTAAAATAGAATTTATCTAACATATAATATATGACACAACTATACGAAATTAAAGTTAGTTTATCACCAAACCAGAAAAAGAATCTTAGTAATGCTTATCATAAAAGAGAAACTATCGTTTTGAGACTGACAAAGGATTCATTATCTGGGAATGACACTCTATACGTACCTCAGAATATAGTTAAGCGATTGGATAAAAATAGAAAATTGAAAAAGGGAATGGACATCAAACTAGCAAAAACAAACATTCGAAAGCAAGTTGGTGGATCACTCCTCTCTACATTTTTGAATCTGGGACGAACTTTTGCTCCCACTATTGCTAAGACTCTTGGATTGTCGGCTTTAGCTGGAGCAGCTAGTGAAAGAGCATCTCAGATCGTCAAAAAGATATCTGGAAAAGGAATTCAAACTGGTGGGTTTCTCATACCACAAAATAAAATAAACAAGTTGATAGCATATAAACATCTTTTGACCACAAAACAAAAACAAGATATATTAAATGCTCTACAAACAGGCTCTGGTGTTCATATAAAACCGACGAAAGTACAAACAGGTGGGTTCTTAGGTACTCTTCTCGCATCAATTGGAGTTCCTTTAGCTATTGAGGCAATAAAGAAGATTACTGGTTTAGGTGCCCCTCAGATGGGACAGCCTAAACAAAGACCACCCAGATCTATACCAACTACTGCGAACAATCAAGATGGTGGTTTATTAGTCCCGATGTATAGAACTCCACCTTTTTATGGAAATTGGCCTGATCAAACATTAGGTATGGGGACTAAAAAAAAAGCTCCCAAAAAAAAAGCTCAGAAAAAGGGCAAAGGTCTACTATTAGGCAAAAACTCACCATTCAAAAACGTCCCACTGTTAAACATTTTGTTGTAAAACCAAAATTCCATAAGAATGTCCCATTAAGCAATTATGATTTAATAAAATGGTGTAAATATCTGAATATCCCAATTAATGATGTATTGTCAAGAGATGAAAATGTTCCTCACAATCATAGACAGGCTCTATTCATTTACAATCTTGAACCATCATATATGAGCGGTAGCCATTGGGTATCCACGTATGTGAAAGATAACGTCGTCAATTACTTTGATAGCTTTGGTTTGCCTCCCTTCGAAGAAATTGTCAATCATGCGAGAAAAAAGAATTTAACATTGCTTCATCAGAACAATCAAATACAAAATTTACTGACGACAACATGCGGTTACTTCTGTTTATATTTTTTGAATGAGATGAATAAGGGCAAATCATATTTTGATCTGTTGGAAGTTTTCGACATATATGATACGAAGAATAATGAGAAATTCTTAGAACAGTATTTCAAAAGTATCTAACTCATACATATATGAGATCATATTGCGTGAAACAAAAAAAGGTCACAGAATGTGTACCCGGGAGTGAACGATATGAAAAGGCTAAAAATGGGAGGCTTATGCTTAAATGCGTTTGTGTCGAATGTAGGATCATTAAAACGAAATTCGTCAAAAGTCAAAAGGGAGGTGAAAATCCGTTAAGCAAACCACTTGAAGCATCAAAATGGGCTGAGAAAATAGTCAGGAAAGTAATTCCATCAACAGACCACGTATTTGACAGATATTGGAGTGGTGATATTTTGAAAGGTGCTTTTAATAATAAAACAGGTATAACAAGCAAGAAATTCTGGACTAAACCAAAGAAGGGTACTGTTATGCGTTTGGTGAAAAATCCGAAAACTGGTAAATATGAAAACGTATATATTGAACCTTAATCTAATCTAATCATATTATATATGAAATCATATTGCGTGAAACAAAAAAAGGTCACAGAATGTGTACCAGGGAGTGAACGATATGAAAAGGCTAAAAATGGGAGGCTTATGCTTAAATGTACTTGTGCAGAATGTGGAATCATTAAAACGAAATTCGTCAAACAGACGGGAAACGGGTCAGCCCGTCGTCAGGGGCGGGCATATTAGATACAGTAGCATCGACTGGTACTGATTTATTGATTCACCACGGTATTCCTTGGCTTGGAAAAAAGGCAGTTGAAATGGGAAGATATTATGGATCAGAAGCCTTGAGAAACCCAAAACTGCAGAAAAAGGCTATCGATTATGCTCTGGATAAGTTGAATCCAATGATTCAAAATGTCGGAAGTCAAGCTCTTGATCAATTATCAACCAAAATCAGACCAAATAGAAAGTATAAAACCGACAGAAAGGATTTGGATGGCGCTGGTGTTGATATACATAAACTAATTGGGAAATTACCGAAACCAAAAGCTGGATGGACTCCTGGAAAGTATAAATACATGGGGGCATATAACCCTCTCGATAAACAGTTAGAGTATGATAAAAACACTGGAGAGGTTACCAAGTGGTATGTACAACCTTACAATGAAGTTGATAGAATATCAGCTCATCATGATATTTGTTATGATATGGGTAGAGACAAACGTGAATGCGATAGAAAAATGGTCAAGTCATTGGATGAAATACCTTCTGGAGAAATGCCAAAATGGGGACAAACAGCACGATTTCTAATCAACACGAAGCAGAAACTTGGTGTTGGTGTAACAAAACAAAGGAAGACAAAAAACGGGAAAGGCCGTCGAGTGAAGAAAACTGGCAAAAAGAATTAGCTGATGAATTACATAAACCAATAAAGCGTAAATTCACCCGGCGGCGTGTAATTGTAAACGGCATTGACGAGGCATGGTGTTCAGATATCGTTGAGATGCAAAAGTTCAGTCGATGGAACGCTGGCTACAGATATCTTCTTATGGTTTTAGATGTATTCTCTAAATACGGTTGGATTGTCCCATTAAAGGATAAGAAAGGAGAAACTGTTGCTGAAGCATTGAAAACAATATTCAAAGAGGGGCGTAAACCGGAATATTTATGGACAGACAAAGGCAAGGAGTATTACAACAAACATGTTAAGGAACTACTTAATAAGAATAAAATAACCTTGTACTCAACTGAGAATGAGGAAAAGTCATCAGTTTGTGAAAGATGGAACAGAACAATTAAAACCAAGATGTGGAAGCAGTTTACTGTTCAAGGTAATACACAGTATATTGACATGTTACCTAAATTAGTGAAACAGTATAACAATACCAGACATTCAAGCACAAAGATGACACCAACAGAAGCAAGTAAAAAGAAGAATGAAGGAGTTGTTTACTTTAATATGTACGGTGATATGGAAACATTAAAACAAAAACCAAAGTTCAAAGTAGGTGATAAGGTTAGAATAAGTAAGTATAAACGAAATGTGTTTGATAAAGGATATACTCCAAATTGGTCTGAGGAAATTTTTACAGTTGATGAAATACAACATACAAATCCAATCACATACAAACTAAAGGATCTAAGAGATGAAGACATTCAAGGGAGTTTCTATGAACCTGAATTACTGAAAGCTAAACAAATGGTATTCAGAATTGATAAAGTGATTCGGAGGGATTATAAAAAGAAGCAAGCTTTGGTAAAGTGGAAGGGGTATAGTGATGAATTCAACAGTTGGGTTCCAATGAAGGATTTACAAACAGTATAACAGGTTTAAACGCACAAGCTAAAGTAATTTAAGGAAAAACATATAGTATATAAATATGGAAAATCAGAATGTTAAGAGAAATCCAGGTAGACCAAAAAAGTATTTAACTGAAGAAGATAAAAAGAATGCTTACAGACCACAAAAAACATATTACATGTTGAATAAAGAGTGGTATTGTGACGTTTGCAGAAATGGCCATAATTATACTCTTTCTGGCAAATGGATGCATTTAAAATCAAAAAAACATAAATATAATTATCTTTACTTGGGATATATAACGAGTGACCAATAATCAAAAGCAGGTTGAATATATACTATACATTTCAAATGATCTATTAATTGGATGATTTGAATTATTGACTTCGTTTGAACGCACATAAATATAAACATTTAAAAGAAAACTTATAGTAATATTATATAGAATGGAAAATCAACATAATAAAAATACTGAGGGTTATACTCTGGTATACTTTGGTGCTGGATGGGATTTTAAACCAACTAATGACCCAGTATATAAGAAATTCAATCACTTTATATTCATTGATAGTCTACCTAAGATGTCACATTATGAACCAGGCATGCCCGGGTATGAAAAAAGCAAGGATAGAGAAGCATTTATAAACACTCTAAAAAATACAGCTCAGGAAAATGGATTAGTATTAAGTAGTATCAGAAAAAATTTGTTAACATTTCGAAATGGTATCGTAAAACTAGAATATTATATAAATACAACAGTAACAGAAGCCCTAGATGATCCTATTATTAGAAAAAAAATGAATAAGGCTAAGTGGTTACATGAGAATGGTTTTTACCCTTATAACTATGGGTTAAAGGTTGGTGACTTACCAAACCTATTAGAATATCGTGCGAAGATACATGAATTATAAATATCATACGTACATAATTAAAGATTTTTCCCATACATAAATATATACATATATATATATGGTAAATCAACAATTAAAAAATCATCTTAAAAACTTCACCGTCAAGGAGTTAAAAAAGGAAGTCATCAACGTTAAAAAGGGTTTCCAAGTTTCCAAATTAAGGCGAGCTGATGTTGAAAAAGTCATACTAAAAAATCATCAACACTTCCTACACTTACTTAAAAAGAATAAAGTGAAAAAGCCTAAACAAACTGTAAAAGACAACAACACAAACAAACAAAAAATTAACGAGTTAATAAAACGGTTAAATGGCGAAGATGAAATAAACATAAGAGTAAAAGAGTACATAACCCAAATTTTAAATAGACTTGACGAAAAAGCAGCTGGAAAAAGATATCCCGAATTTATTGATGAACGATACAGTGGTGTCACCATTCAAAAAAATAAATCACAGTACGTCATACGAGATAGTAATGATTTTAGCAATATAATACTAACAGCTACAACTGATCGCAAGAAGGTTGAAGACCTACTATACCATATGTTAGCATAATTGAATCATTTGAATTCTTGACTTCGTTTGAACGCACATAAATATAAACATTTACAAAAACTTATAGTAATATTATATAGAATGGAATTAGAAAAATCTAATCATATAAATATGGATAAAGCTAGTTTGAAAAAACTCAGCAAATCGCAACTCATCAAATTGCTTCTAAAGAATGAGAATAAGAAGCCAGTTCCACAAAAAAGAAGACCAATACCAACACCTCGTAAGAGTGTTAAACAAATGGTCAAGCAGTACGAAGATAATATTATTAAACCGCCAGCAGAATTCCGGGATAATTACAAACCAATCCCAACACCAAGAACTAAAAAAAATGCTGTCAAAAAACCGGTTCCAACACCAAGAACCATAATACAACAAAAAGACAAAGCTTTAAAAGGTTATACAAAGTCATTTGAAATTGGCATCAAAAACAATAAAGGCCCATTAGCTCAAATTCAAAATACAAGAAAGGCTATAGAACAACGTGCAATAACTTTGTTAGATGAAATGAAAGGCCTTAAATATGTTGAAACATTGAAAGTCACATTCAATAAAATTTCTGATGGCGAAATAGTTGAAAAGTCAGCATATTTCAACAGTAAAGTTCAAACAATTATTAACAATACAGAAATCAATGAAGCATTACAAATGTCTAAACAAAATCTCTTAAACCAGATCTCTCAGTGGATATCAGAAGGTTCAGGATGGACTATACAATCTGTTGATAGTCATTACCTAAATATTGTCAAATACAAGCCCATGAAAGGATCCTCATATATCCAACTACCTAACGAACTGCGGAACAGCGCTAAAGGCTTAATTAACATGAAAAATGAGGATAATGAATGTTTCAGATGGTGTCATATCAGACATATAAACCCACAAGAGAAATATCCCCAGAGGATTAAAAAAGCTGATAGACAATACGTTGAAAAGTTAGATTACTCAGGTGTTGAATTTCCAGTCAGTGTCAAACATTACAACAAAATTGAGAAGCAAAACAGTATCAACATAAGCGTGTTCGGATATGAAGACAGACAACCATATCCCATCTATGTTTCTAAAGAAAAGTATGAAGATCATATGGAACTACTTCTGATAACTGAAAATGAAAACAAGCATTATGTTCTCATAAAGGATTTCAACAAGTTCATGTACAATCAAACAAAACACAAAGAGAGAAAACATTTTTGTATGCACTGCATACAATGTTTCAGTTCTGACAAGGTATTAAACAATCACAAAGAAATCTGTATTCAAATTAATGGAACACAAGCAATTAGAATGCCAAACAAAGACAATAACATACTGAAATTCAACAACATCCATAAACAGTTACCTGTGCCTTTTGTCATTTATGCTGATTTTGAGGCTATAACAGAGAAGATTCAAGGATGTCAACAAGACGGTAATAAATCATACACCGAAGCCTATCAAAAACACACAGACTGTGGGTATGGTTATAAATTGGTTTGCTGTTATGATGACAAATATACAAAACCAATACAACTATATAGGGGTGAAAAGGCTGTGTACAAATTCATGGAAAATATGTTGAAAGAAGTTAAATATTGCAAAAATATTATGAAGAAACATTTCAATAAACCATTGAGAATGACTGAAGAGAATGAAAAGGAATTCAAAAAAGCAACAAAATGCCACATCTGTGATAAAGAATATGAAGAATATACTGAAAAAGACATTCGAGTTAGAGATCATTGTCATATAACAGGCAAATATAGGGGCTCAGCTCACCAGGACTGTAATCTACAACTTAGAATAAATCCAAAACAAATAAAAATTCCTGTCATATTCCATAATTTGAGAGGTTATGACAGCCATTTCATTATGCAAGAAATTGGAGCTATTGTTAAAAATAATACATACAAAAATAATAAAGGAGAGGAGAAACAAATGAATATCAATGCCATACCAAACAATATGGAGAAGTATATGGCGTTCATGCTTGGAAACCATCTGACATTCATTGACAGTTTCCAATTCATGAGCTCAAGTTTAGATAAACTAGTCAGCAACTTACCAGCAGAAGCTTTAAAGTATACAAACAAAAGATTCCGAAAAGAAAAATTCAAGCTTATGACGCGAAAGGGTGTTTATCCTTACGATTACATGGATAGTTTCGAAAAATTCAATAAAACAGAATTACCAACGAAAGAAGAATTTTACAGCATATTGAGTGGTGAACACATAACAAATGAAGATTATCAACATGCTAAAAATGTTTGGAATACTTTTAACCTAAAATCCATGGGTGAATACCACAATCTATATCTTAAGTCTGATATACTTCTATTAGCCGACGTGTTTGAAAACTTCCGCAAAACCTGTCTTCAGTACTACAAACTGGATGCATGCCACTATTTAACATCACCTGGTTTGTCATGGGACGCCATGTTGAAAATGACCAATATCAAATTGGAACTAATGACAGATATAGATATGTTTCAATTCATTGAAAAAGGTATGCGTGGTGGGATCAGTTATATAGCCAATCGATATGGGAAAGCAAATAATAAGTACATGAAAGAATACGATGAGAAGGCGCCCTCAAAGTACATTATGTATCTTGATGCAAATAATTTATACGGTTGGGCTATGAGTCAATACCTCCCTAGGGGTGGTTTCAAATGGTTGACTAAAAAGCAGATTAACAACATAAATTTAGCTAAATATAATGAAAATAGTGGAAAAGGTTCAATACTAGAAGTTGATCTAGAATACCCCAAAGAGTTGCATGATCTTCATAACGACTACCCATTAGCTGCAGAAAGGATTTGTGTAAATAAAAATATGTTGTCTGAGTATTGTAAAAAAATAGCCACAAAATATAATATATCGACAGGACTAGTACATAAATTAATTCCTACATTAAGCAATAAAGAAAAATATGTTCTGCATTACAGAAATCTACAGTTGTATCTTGATCTCGGTTTGAAAGTAAACAAAGTCCATCGAGTGTTAGAATTCAATCAGTCACCTTGGTTAAAACAATACATTGATCTCAATACACTAAAACGTACTCAAGCGAAAAATTCATTCGAAAAAGATTTCTTCAAACTAATGAATAACAGTGTATTCGGTAAAACGATGGAAAATATCCGTAAACGTGTTGATGTCAGACTTGTAACAAATGAGAAGAAACTATTGAAGATGGCTTCTAAACCTACTTATGTAAGCAGTAAGATATTCAACGAAAATCTAGTTGCAGTGCATAAAATAAAGGAAACGCTTACTCTCAACCGGCCTGCATATGTAGGAATGTGTATTCTTGATCTAAGCAAAACTCTGATGTATGATTTCCATTATAACTACATAAAAGAAAAGTATGGAGACAAAGCCAAGCTGCTCTTTACTGACACAGACAGTCTGACATATGAGATTGAAGCCGAAGATGTGTACCAAGACTTTTGGAATGATAAAGATCGATTTGACAACAGCGACTACTCTGAAAGCTCGCCGTATTTCGATAAGACAAACAAGAAGGTAATCGGTAAATTCAAGGATGAAGCAGCTGGAATACCAATCACAGAATTCGTCGGTTTGCGATCAAAAATGTACAGTTACATAAAAGACAACCAGAAAGTAGGGAAAACAGCCAAGGGAATCAAGAAGAACATAATAAAGAACAATATCAAACATGAAGATTATAAAAATGTATTAATTAATAACAAACAAATACATCATACCATGAAAACAATCAGAAGTATTAATCATCAACTAGGTAGTTACGAGCTCAATAAAGTGTCACTCAGCTGTTTCGACGATAAACGATATATAGCAAACGATGGAATCAACAGTTTCTCTTACGGACATTATGCAATCTGAAGATGTGACGTCACGCCACAGCTGTGGCGTTTTGTGGCTTAATATTATTTAAACCTATTGAATTGATTCTTCTTCATTGTCCTTAAAAACAATAGCTATTAGTAATGACGTCACGCCACAGCTGTGGCGTTCTGTGGTTGAATTGTTTGTATATGAGATTATATTTTATGTACTTACAAACATGACGTCACGCCACAGCTGTGGCGTTTTGTGGTTGACCGATATCATACGGTCGTCTCATGACATTGACACAATAGCTATTAGTAATGACGTCACGCCACAGCTGTGGCGTTTTGTGGTTGAATTGACTGTCTGCTTTCCGAGAATTTAAGACTTCCTGCAGTCTGCGTCACGTGATGGAATAATGCGTTGGATACATCATGAGATAAAACATATAGTATCCAAATCCAAATAATTGCGATCATGTAATAAAATACATATAGTTATCCATAAAATGATCTCTATCTGAGTTAACCACAAAATGATCTCCATCTCATGCGTAGTAGTTAGAGAGTTGGGTTTGGTAAGAGAGCATTTTTAACAAAAATGCTTTCGTACCCCCAACTCTATAACTACTTCCGTCCATGCTGCTGTTAATGAATTGGGATAAGGGCAGTTAATGCCATTAAATTGCAGTTGCTGCTGGTTTTTGCGCTAACTGAGACATGTAAGTAAAATATATCACTGTAAGTAGTTACTTTAAATATTTCTCTGACGATAAACTGCTATTGTTTAGGGTGCCCCTGGAAAAGACGGTCCTCCTGGCATATCTGGATCACCAGGAGAACAGGTTAGCAATGGCTGGTATATAATGGCCGATAAAATCACTGTTATAATTAATTGTACGTAATTAGTCACCTTTGTCGTTAGTTATAAAAACCTGAAGGTTTCCTGTTCTACTTCGTTCCAAACGCACTTCTAAAATCTATTTTGTATGTTCAGGTGTTTACAGATGGACTTATGGACCTTAGCCGCAAACTCGTCTAGGTCCACATGCATCTAAAGGAAAGATGTTTTGTCCAATATTTCCTCATCTTGCCCAAGTTGTTCAAAAGTTGGATAGCGCTATCCACCGGATAAATCCCTATCCAGTGGATAAGTGTTAAGGAAACCAATTGCGTTATCCACTGGATAGAGATTTATCCGGTGGATAGCGCTATCCACCTTTTGAACAACTGGGGCCTGGACCTCACGCTTAGCCAATAACAACTATATTCTGTTACCTATTCTGTTATCAAAGAATCTATTCTGAACAAGCTAAACTATAAGGGACACTGTATGTTCCGTTTTGAATTTCAGGGTCCTCCAGGACCTAGAGGTGAAAAAGGAGACCGTGGAGAAGCTGGTGGTGCTGTGAGTATACAAATTCCGTGGATTGTTTTTTCTTAATATCTTAAACTTTCTTCAAAAAGAATTGTTCCCTCAGGTTTATCCCATGTGCTGCAAATAGTCATGTTTCGATTTTATTTTTGACACCGTGGGTTACATTTGCTAAACAAGGTGAAATTCAATTTAGACACATATCTACTTAATATCTGTTGCATTTGTTTCGTTGATCAAATTGGAAAAATCAGCAAAGGTTTCGTAATACACAAACAAGTGAAATTCAATGCGGATAAAACCGAACGACGTTTCGGTGTCGTCATGAATTGGTTGTATCGTATTAGTGACTGCTTTTTCTATGATGATGTGAAAAAATATCTTTGTAATTCATTTCGTTTATAAAAAAAAAAAAAGCGAAAAAGGACGAAGGGCTGTTTACGGAATATTTCTGGGTCTGTTTTGGCTAATTTTTAATTGTAATTTCAGGGACCTCAAGGGTCTCAGGGTGGTCAAGGTCCTCAAGGCCAAGCTGGACCTAAGGTACAGATAAATAATCCTCTTCATTTAATTTATTTAAATTTATAACTGGGGCAATAAACAACCTAATTGTCTCATTTAGAATATCCACGGTGCTTATTCTACTGAAATTGGTGGCGAGATATGGTGATCACTCACACTAAGTATGTTTTTGATTGAAATATCTGCGTTTCAATTCAAGTATTTTATATCTATTACAGTTTAAAGACCAATGCCAAAAATTGTCTCTCACTCGAAGTAAGCGAATTCTTTTTAAAGAATTCTCCCAGCGTGTGAGTTGGAAACGTGTTTACTTTACCATCATGACTAAAACCTAAAAAGATGAATTTATCGTTGCACAGCGTAAGAAAGCTGTCGAAAAGACGACTAAGCTTTGCTACACTCGTGAATGCATAATTGTACGGAATATCTTGCTGGTGACCATTTGAAAAGTTTTAATACTATTGAATGGTCAGTGACCAGGAGAAGACCTCTTCTGTCATCGTCAATTGAACACAAAATCGAACTTCCGTTACGTTTTGTAGTTTTTTTTAAAATTAGCTCATACACAGTAATCACAAAAGAAGCAAGATTGGTGTTAGAGCAGTTTTCAAATGAGTGTCGTAAAACCAAAACCAGTTATTACTCTTACCAATCACAGCAGGAACAAGACTCAAAATGAACCAATCAGAAACCGAAGAAAATACAAGTAATCAGCATTAAGCGCGGGAAAACGCGTGCGAACAAGTCACGATTGGTTTTGGTCTTACGTCTGATTGGTTGAGAAAGTGGCGCGAGCTTTTCAACCAATCACAGAGAAAAGTAAAACAAAACCAAAACAAACACAGCATTATTTCGACACAGTTGAAAACTGCTCTATATCTTTTGGATTTCTTTACGGGTGATTACAATAAATTGCTTAAAGTTGCAAACTAAACAAGGAGTTAATGACATTTTATGTTTATGATGAACATCATTTCGGTAAATAAAAATTCTCTCTCTCACCCTGTAAATGATTGATTCATTCCGTAATTGTGTTATTTAGGGACCACGTGGGCCCAAAGGAGCTACAGGAGGCAGTGGCCTTGATGGTGCTAAAGTAAGTCCAAGATATCAAAAAAACTGACAATTTAGAGCTGTTGATAGCAAGTGGATTTTCAAACGATGAGTTGCATTTCTTTCACTGACCTCACAGTTGTAATTAATCCTTTCAGGTCTGGAGAAATAACCGTATTTATCGCGATAAAATTCTAATAGAGTTAGTTTTTCTGACTGTAATATTATTCATTCGCATTTTTCAGCGTACTTGCGGTACGTAATGCTACCTGGTGAATAGGCTCTTATATTATATTTGCCTTTCTCTTGTCATTTATTACCCTAGTTTGCACCGACCTCTTACACTGAAAGTGATTTTATTTAATATGCTTGAACAGCTTCTATACATTGATTGTGCTTCCTGAATCGCTTTAAATCAGCCACAAATAGCAAGTTAAGTAGACTCGTGCCATCTTTTAAAGATATCTCTCGTTATCTTGAACACTGCCCCATTTCCTATGGATACCGTTGCACGTTCATTTGCTACTATCTTCAATTTCTGTTACTTACAGCTATCTTGAAAATTGTTTGTGTCCCTTGAATGTTCCATATATCAGAAGTCTACCACTAGAAGTCTACAGCTCACTTCTTCCATTTGTATTAAATTTCTCATACAACTCAAACTCCAGAATCAGCTTTCTGTTCGTTCATGAGTGGAATTAACATTCGACACCACAATTCGAAGTGGAAATCAGGCCTTTAAAAGGAAAAAAATATATCGCTTTCACTTTTAACAAGTTCTTTCCTGGTTTGTTTATTGCAAAGTTTGACCTATTTTAGGGCGAAGCTGGAGAAAAGGGACCTGCCGGAGAAGATGGACCCCCTGGAGCTAATGTAAGAAGACCACATAAATTTTCATCTGCTGACTGAATCATCTAAGACTTATTTAGACTAACCGTTCACTGAAACCTCTCTTTTAGAGTTGATTGGAGATACTCCTTTCGTTGCTCTGTAAGGGTGTAGGCCATGGTCCCTTTTCAGTGTCAAGTTGTTAGCGATGGTTGCTGATGATCTAACATTGTTATTTTTCTTAGCATCGCGTAAGCGTGTGCAGTAGAAATGGCCCAGATTAGTTATAGGGGAAAATTTAGAACGACCTCAGCAGAAGAAGGATTTTTGCGACTGAAACTAAAAGCAACCCCATTTTTAGTTCACACGTCTGTTAAGTTTAAACATCTAAGGCTAAGAAAGGCCTTTCGAAGAAAATTTGAAATCATTGGTTTCCTCGTTGTTCCATGCTTTTCCGTTTGCAAACTGAAATTAGAAGAAAGGAAAACTTTTTCTGTTCTTGCTAAGAGAATGAAACTGTTTTAGATCCACCCAAGGATCAGTAGAGCTTTCCTTTAACGATTCTTGCGTGTCACATGGTGGGTTACGAATTTCACCCGTCAACCACACCTTCTTAAAAAAGTCAAAAATACAAAAGAAACGAAGAAAAACAGTTATCTTTTTGGGAAATTACGAATGGCACCAAACTCTTTCATTATTATTCCCTTATTTCCACACTTTCCCTTATTGTGGCATTGAATTTCTTGTAGTGACCTGTTCTGAAATTTCCTTGATTGCTCTTTCAGGGAAAGGATGGTGTGCCTGGCCCGCCTGGAATAAAAGGCCAAACGGGACGAATGGTGAGAATAAATGTTATCACTGTGTCAGAGAAAGGGAATCTCATTATCGCCGGAAATTATTGTTTTTGGCAGAGGACTTAACTGCCTTGTATTCTTTGATATTTTTATCGTTTTAGGGTCCACCTGGTCCGCCTGGGCCTCAAGGTGCGCAAGGAAGCAAAGGAGATGCGGTATGACATTTTGTAGATCCACTCTACCCTACTTCTAGTCTGCGTTGCAGACGTAATATAACGCCGGTGTTTACAAGGGTTAAAATTCGTCTGCAACGTAGGTAACCCTACTTCCAAGACGGTTCATTATTAATTTGAAATCAAAATGGCATATTTTGAATTTCTCATCTATCATCCTGAAATCATCACTGAAGTCCCTGTAGGCTTTAACTTAGTAAAGGTTATTATTCACCATGTCTCTGTGTAATCATTATCATGTTTAAGTTTCTGCCTCTGTGTAAATCATGATCTTTTGTGATTATTTACCATTCTTTTTTTTTGTTGTTGCTAATTTATTTATTTACTATATATCTTTATCATTACTTTAGTTAGTTGTCTTATCTCCACGTCAAACAGCATACGGTATGCTACCTGCGGAGGGCAAGCATTTTTGTCACTGTAATTTTTGATGTTAAGTAAAGATTGTTGTTGTTGTTGTCGTCAATCAAAGTGAAAATGGTCGACAATTTTCACCTGCTTCTAATGTCCAACATACCCACAAAAACTCTTTAGGCTGTATTGACCCTGAAACGGAATTACGACTTTTTTAAACCTTGATATACTGGTTCATCCCTTCAAGTTGCTTGATAACTTATTTTGTTGTAAGGTGTGCACTGAGAAAGAGAACTTTCTAATCATGATCCTTTTTTTCATTGTAGGGCTATCCTGGTATGCAAGGCGGAGTGGGTGATCCAGGACCTGGAGGAACATCGGTATGTAATTCTTATTACGGCTGTTATTTTAGAGCGCTTTTCAATTGAATGTGTAAGCAAGTCGCGATCGGTTTGAGTTTCACTTCTGATTGGTCGAAAAACTGGCGCGAAATTTTTTAACCAATCACAAAGGGAAGTAAAGCAAAACCAAAGCAAAACGCGAATTACTTTCGACACTCAATTGAAAACCGCTCTATGAAATTTTTTTTCGCAAATTGTGACTTGTAAGAAAGTTGACACAAAATTAAGTGCACTCTGCTCCGGCCAGTGTGACGCCGGCCCACTGAACAACGGACTTAGAATCACATGTGGATTGAGTCCCTTGATGTTTTTGGCTCGATCCGTTACTTATAGTACGGACGAAGAAGACGAAGTCTTATTCATGTTTTATTTTCAAAAGGGAGATCCTGGCCCTGCTGGACGAGATGGTATTGATGGAGCTCCTGGACTTCCTGTAAGTGTTCAAATTGCCTGATGTGCAGAAACTGTTATGTGCAAGATTTACACTCAATAATTAACAAGAAAATCAACTTAACTTGTCCTTCTGTCATCTCTGTGTAAGGCACATTATTGTACTTTTGAAAAGGATGCCATCTGTGTAGTCTCTGCGCAGGCCTTCAGACTTCGTCATATAACTGTTCGTTTGCACGACTTATATATTTACAGGGTACCCAAGGTCCAAAGGGGGCCACAGGTCCACCAGGAATCAACGGCCAGCCGGTAGGTTTTCGTCTAATCCACTGTGAGAGTATTTCGTGTTTTGTGTGCGGCAAAACGCTGTACAGGGACTGTTCATGTTTATAAAATGATTCGCGTAGGTGAAGTTTGTGACTTCAAGTCTCCAGGAATTTGGTTGGCCAAGAACAACCTGTGCGGGTTTTGCTGGGAAGAGCATAGGACATGAAAGTGAGAAATGAAAAGTTACCTTGTCCCTTATGGGAATAAACTTGGGTTGTCTGGCGTTGAATGTGATTTGTACTTATGTGGGAAGGCAACGACAAATATTGTCAATGCTGGCGCATTTCACCGGGACTACACAAAATTGAAGTAAACGGCCGTTTAGATTGTCCCAACAAATGTTTTGGCGTTGTTCATGTATTTTAAATTTCTTTATGGTATAAATACAAGATATTTGTCTAAGCTGATTTAATTTCAACACGGCAGTAAATGGCAGCTTACTGTTGTTTTATTGCGTTTTAGGGAGTCATTGGTGGAAGAGGTCCTCCCGGTGCTCGAGGTGCAAAGGGCGAAAAGGTAGTCACGTGTTATTGATCCTATTGCAGGAAACATTGTAGCTGTAGTTGCTTCCATAAAATTACGTGTTCACGTTGCTCTGTGAAACGTAAAACATTTGCCTGTTATCCAATAGACTGACTAAATGTTTTTTTTTGTTACCAGGGTAACCCTGGTTCCCCAGGAATTGCAGGTGTCAGCGGTGCCCCTGGACCCATTGTAAGTATTATGAACAGAACTATGCTTTGAATTAGTTTGGGAGAGTATGACTTATTTATTCGCTGTTGGTCATAAAGGATAGGAACTGTGGCAGTTTTTTTTTTTCTGAATGCATAATGAACGAGGTTGTCAGTGGTGACTTACTGTTGGTTCTGACTACTTCTCTTATCCAGAAGCTGTCGAGGCTAACACTGCAACCTCATATTTACAGTCTTTTTGCACGGTCCAATTGTGATAAGACTTGTACAGTCTAATTGTTATAATTAGTTCTTTTAACGTTTGGATCATTATAATTATTTTTGCATTTTTTTGTGTAATTCAGCCCTTTTCTGGTTGCATTACCAATTTCTCCAATGAACTTAAACGCGACGTATTTCCAGGAAGCGGGTCTTTAGTTGTCTTTTATTTATTTATTTAATTATTATTATTATTTATTATTATTATTATTATTATTATCATTATTATTATTATTATTTATTATTATTATTTTTGTATATTTAACGATTGTTTCTTATTTTTAAGGGTTCCACAGGACCACAAGGGGATGTAGGAACCAAAGGAGCCAAAGGAAGAAAGGTTTGAAAAGCATAAAAACGATCTCAAACCTCTGGCTGTTTTTCTCGTTCTGGTAGCTAATACTACGGTCAAACAGCTACTACTTCATACTGTTTCTGCATTTTTTATTGAAAATCTTACTCACCATTTTAACAAGAGTTAAAGTAAATAGGTACCCTTCAATGCGTTCGCACTAACCCTCTTGACTTCAATAAGTTTCTTCAACTGAATTTCCAGTGTAAAGTCACCTCCACTGCCCTATTACATACCAAATTCCTCTCAAATGATCTGTTTGCATTTTGTAGGGAGAAGCCGGAGGTCAAGGACCGGATGGCGAACAAGGTCCCGCTGGAAAAGATGTTAGGACGTACTTTTATGACTTATGTAACATGTTTAGAAGTCGATGTTGTTTTCTAACCTTGTTTAAACTTGGTTGAGTTTACTTCAGGTTTTGCTTCAGATCTAGTTTTTGTTGTCGTTTTAATGCCTTCAATGTGTCAATTCTGCTAGTCGATGGCGTGCATTTGATTGAGGCAATGTGGCTGATTTTATCGCTCTTAGTACACTTGATCTGTGATGTTGCCTTTTACATAGCGGCCAATCATAATTACCACAACAACCAAAGGACCCTGACAAAAGAATGCAAAAAATGCGTCAAAATACACATTTACCTCATCGCCTTTGAATCAGGGTTTACGTTAACACACTTCAAGAATTACAGTGAAGCGTGAGGGGAAAATGGGGCTTCACTATGACCTGTATAATGAAGGAAAACTTTTTATTTCCGTGAAATTTTATTTAAGATTTCTACTTAAACAACAAGATTACTTGCTCTCAATTTCTGTGCGCGATAATTGATTCGCCCGGATAGCGCCCTTATCAACCAACATGTGAAAGAGATCTTATAGTCAGCATTAAGGTCATTGAAAATTAAATAATATTTAAAAGGTCATCACAAGTCAATGAATAAATAATATTGTTTCAGGGAGCTCAAGGTCCTCAGGGGCAACAAGGTGAAACTGGAGTCAGAGGTCATAAGGTAAGTTTGACTACAAGCGTAAAATCGCTTATATTATAAATACGCTTCTTTTCATTGACAAAGAAAGCTGATTTTCTGTCGTTTTTTACTGTCCCTTATATGCCATCAAGGCGATATAAAAGTGTAAAAGTGGTTTATATTGTAATAAATGGGTGGGGAAAGGGTTTTAAGCAAAAGAGGGTGCCTCCATTAAGCTTAAAGTCATGAAACACCAAATACGCGATTCAGTTTCGTGTTTTGACCTTACCTGGCAGACTTAAAACATCATGTATTTGAAGAATTAACACTTACTGATTTTGATTTGTTCGTTTCTTATGTAGGGAAATCGAGGCCCCATGGGAGACGTTGGAATTCCTGGAGCCAAGGGACCAAAGGTTTTTAATCGAAGTTTTTGTTCATTGTTCTTTTAATTTGTGTCTTCTAATAAAAATTTTGTCTACACCTTCTTCCATGGCGATCTGACCTCATAAAATAATTTCTGGTCAGCCCTTTTCCATCCGTGCGTTAAATGCTAAATAAAGTTTTCAAGACTTAAGTGTTTTTAGTAATGGAATTATTCTAGTTGTCTATACTGATCTAGATTCTTATTGTTATCGGAGAACAATTGTCTTTCTTGTGGTTTTCGTTCACCACTGGAAAACAATCTTGGTCTGTGTGATGGAAGTTTGTTTATCTTTTGTCAGGGTGATCCTGGAGAAGAGGGCCCGAGGGGACTGCGGGGGCCAAAAGGACCAAGGGTAAATTCAACCTCCTGTGTTATTACTATTGTGGTTTTTTAACACACTGCTATCGGCGTTGTTCTATTTGTTTCTCAGTCGGGTTATCTGCGAGAATACCATCGCTTTGAAGCTACGAATTAAATCAACTACAACTTGATAGGAAACCAGTCCCACCCTCCACGTCTTTGGGTGTCACTCCCTCGTTATCCTTACATGAGAACTTATGTAACCACTTATGTCAAAAGGTTATACGTGACAAATACTACAGGCTGTTCTATTATCATTTCCAAAAATCATCAATAGACAGTTAGTTTACTTTGATGTCACTTTCTGTAATACATAGTATCACAAATTGGGACAACCACGCTAGTTTTAAGTTCGTTGATTACGGCGCTTATCCAGGTCCAACAGGTGCACCCCATTCTAACCCCAGTCGCACTTCCAACGTAAATCTAGCAGGATGTACTACGTGGAACATACGATGAACGTCGCACGACCAACCGTGATGTAGCCGGCCCCTGGAGACTGTTGGACTTATCTTGACATTGTATTAATTTTGCAGGGTATTAAAGGTGAAAGTGGTCCTCCAGGTCCTCCAGGCCTGCAAGGTGTACAGGTAGGTCATGCTATTTTGCACCCTATACTGGATTAGGACTGGGACTCAATTAATTCCCTTTTCCTGGGGGGGGGGGGGAGTCGTTTAAAAGGTAAACACCCACGCGGTTTCGAAAAAGACGCTCGTGGACACAAAGGGAGAGGATAGACAGGATTGTAAGTACAATTTCAATCGAGGACCAACAATAACAGAGGCAGAACTACATAGTAATTTTTTGTATTATTTCCCACTGGTTTGACCTTACAAAGTACAAGAATGAAATCCTCAGATTTCCCCGCGAGTTTGTGCTCTGTATCGAACCATATACAAGTCCAAAATGCACGTACTGATCTGGGCTTCTTTTGATTCAGCTGATGAAAAGGGTTAGTAAACTTGTGCTTTCACAGGACGTCCTCCACAAACAAAAAATAATTGCTTAAAAACCAGTTTTGTAACCTTCTAATCTTAATGAATAGTTGAGCTTGACTAGGGCCTTTTTTAACAAACGTTCACAAATCAATGTAAGTTTGCTAGAGCTTAAATTCGTTAAAAATCTTTCGCGTATATAGAACACGACTGGTTTTGTTTTCCGCCAACAGTCTATTAGCATGTTTGCCAGCTGTTGTCTCGACTTTTACATACTTCAAACTGTAATTTTGCAAATCGAGTTTGCAAAATTCAGTTGCCGTGTGGTGGCGGCTTTTTCTGTATCATTTTAAGTTTATACGTGATTCTATTTTTCTAAAGCTTAGTAATACAATTTGTTATTCCCAAATTGCTATATGCATCTGTATTTCTGTATTTCGTGTAACTCCTTAAAGTAGCCTCACATTATTGTACCAATGTGCAGTTTAGTGCTGCTATTTTAAAATTTGCCTAATCAGTAAACGTTCAATAAAGAAAATTTTTAAATACATTCATCTATTACTTTCGTTTTCCTCCTTTTTAACAGGGCAGAGCTGGAGATAGTGTAAGTGTGATTAAATTATGCTCTGGGATTAATCACTGGTAGCACTCCTCACAGTTTGTAGACGATATCAGTGTATCATTGATCTCAAATCACCACCCAATCTATTAAAATGATTGACACTTATAGTGGTGATAGCCAGGGCTGTTTTCGCCATGAGATACTTGGGGAATTTGATGGAAAATTCTGCTCGCAGTCTCATATTGGCACATAAAAGACAAATTGCAAATGGGAAGCACCGTGTATTCGGTTGGCCAGACAACCGACTGATATATATGACCTTCGAGTATGTCCTTGTTAATTCTTTGACATCTCTGTTTTGTATGTCTTCTTTTTCTCCCTCCTCATTCTACGAGGCCACGTTTTCACAAGTAAGCAGGAGGCCGACATGACTATGGCTAGACATAATAATTGAAATCAGAAAATATCCAAACTTGGGCGATATTAAAAATATATCAATAGAAATTTTACTTTTAAGCAATGACATCGCGCGGGACATTGATTCGAGTATTTGCATGATCTTCAAATATCATCACTGTAAACTGGAAGTTTAAAGCTCGCATACTGGTGTTCCTTTTTAACCAATTATGTTATGTTTTTTTTTTCCTGTAGGGGTCCAAAGGACCAGGCGTAAGTATTGTATTTTTTTAATTTTTTGGAGTCAATGAAAGAACAGAGTTATTCAATTTGTTACGAGCATGGAGGTGCAACAAAAAAAGCGAGTCCCTGACGGAAGTCGAAATCATGCTATCCAAATTAAGAGGGGAGACTCTTAACTACCACATTGTTGCTATGGGAAGTTCCTTGTCATCATATCTTGGAAACCCTAACTTCCAAAGATATGCTGTTTGGCCTTGTTTGTTCCATAGGAGAGGTGTACAAGATTTTCGAGCCACAACCATATTTGGCAGGTCACGTGACCTGCACAGAAAAAAGCCTAAAACTCAAACGGCATATAGTTTTGGTCATTGAAAAGAGTGAAAATATTTAACGATCATCAAGATGCAAAACTATACGTATCGATGTCTTGAAATTCGCATTATTATAGAAGCTATTACGTCATACGTATGTGTATTTATACATTTTGTACTGTAGTTTTTCTTTTCTTTGTAATAACAGTAATTGCTTACGTCAGATTATAAAGAAGGCTGAATTATGTCCGATTTGTGAAAAAAATCGGAACTCTACCTCCTTTCCTCCGAGTTTTAGGGATTTTTCTTTTTAACACGTGGTTGGGGACTGCCGACACTAGCTACGCACGCGCGAAGTCGATTTTTGAACTTCAGATGTTCATCCTCATACATTTCACCAATCTAGTGGCACCGAAAGCTGCCAAACGGTGTATGACAAAATACCATCCGCAAAAATCCCTTAGCAACAACGCCAGAACTGTAGTTAAGAGTCTCCCCCCTTAAGGAAACATTTCTCCCCGCGCTTTTGGGCGCCATTTATTTTCCTCTACTTCCTTTCAACATCCTGTTGTCATATCCGGAGGCACAGTTTTACAAGCAACTAGCTTTTAGTTAGTAAGATGGATTCAGATGTCAGAGCTGTTAACAATGATAACCTTGTCGTTGCAATTTGTTTAACAAGACGGCATTTTCACTCTTGTTTTTCTTTCTCTGTTCCTATAGGGAGATCGAGGTCCCAAGGTTAGTTATTTGGTGGCAGCTTTGAAGTTTGTTTTCTTTTTCATTTTGTTGTGTTAATTTAAAAAACCGAAGGTGGATATTGAATTAAAAATCTTGTCTGAGAAGGAAGATTGATTGCTTGATTGTTTTTGTTTTCTTTTGTTCTGTTTTATCAGGGAAGAGCTGGTGCACCCGTGAGTATTATTTGTTACCTGCTTGTTTGTGTCTGTGTTTATTTGTTTGTTTGTTTGTTTGTTTCTGCCTCCTTGTGTCACACACTTCACTGCTTCAAGCGATACCTGATAACAGAAAGAAAGCAAAACGCGGTAGGAGGGAAAAATAATTTCATTTGAGAACGATGATAAAGAACAGAGCAATTTTTGCGTACTTCTCTGTCTTTGATCTCTCGGTTGTCAAAATCTCCATGCTATCAATGATGTCAGGTAAGATACGTAAACTTGACTTACAAACAAGATTTTGGTGGAAAATGTAAGGCAAACGTTTCTTTTGTTTTTGCCTCTTAGGGTACGCCAGGCCCCCCAGGGGACCCGGGCACAGTAAGTAGTAACGCCGTTATCGTTTAGAATGCATGCATTGTTTGTCACAAGCAGTTAACGGACGCGGTTAGACAGGCGCATTGAAAAATAATACACTAGATTCGATGTACTACATAGACTATGCTTCCACATTTTAATTATCCTTTAACCATCTTTATTCTATCCCTAGAGAAAGTTCGATGCTGTTACAGGGTGTACTTTTGAATTTTGAACGCGACACTCCCTTCATTGAACAATACGTTTAGTAGCCAGTTAATTCGTCTTGTACTAGAGAAGGCAGTTGGCGGAATTTCAGCTTATTGTGGCCATGGTATTAAGACGAATCAAAACTGACAGCTCGCCTGCGCACATAATTATAATTCCTCTTCTCTTGGATTTATACAGACATATTGCGAGACTCATGACTAATCAGAATAACGTTGTTCATCCCAGATCAACATATGCCTCTGCAGTTAAAACCCGGCTATCTACATTACAAATAGACGTGTGGAGAACCAATCATTAGCGACAATTTTGTTATTTTGCCCATAGGAAACAAACGTTACTGCCTAGGGTATGTTATAGGTAGCAATCGTTAAAATACAGGAATAAACGACAGCAATAGCTTCAATCTGTGTTCACACGAAACTTAAACATTAGAATGAATATCTGCTTCCATTAAGTCAGTTGACTTTGCACTAAACTTTTTAATTTCTTTTCTTATTTTCATTAAGGTTGGCGGCCTCTTTGGAGTAAGTATATATGGAGGATATTACACGGCGGCGCGAAGATATGAATTTTATTTTCGAGTGGTAAAAACAATATTTTACGAAGGAGCGCAGCGAGTGAGTAGAATATTGTTTTTTACCACGAGAAAATAAAATTCATATCTTCAAGCCACCGTGCAATTTTCTTTTTATTATATAGAGAAGAGTATTTTTGCACAAGCAACAGTGTAAGAGTGGGAAATGACGACATCGATATCCTCACTAGTGAGGATATGAAAAATACG
>OZ034966.1:10184151-10386651 GCA_964030785.1 Siderastrea siderea
ATGTTTTTGTTTTGCTTTGTTTTTGTTTTTGTTTGTTGTTTTTTTTTCCTTTTTCGATTGAAATCGCAACATTGAAATTTCGGGCAAAACTGACGGAAATTTTAAGATATACGTTGTGTTATTTTTTGCGCTTGAACCACATCATTCAGTGTCCTTTTAATATCGGGATAATCGTGAGTTACATTACTTGCTGCAGCTTTGTTGTCCTCATTTCTTCAGATGCAAGCTATATTGTCATGTCTATCTTTCTTCCTTTCTTTTTTTTTTTTCATTCTCTCAGAAGACTTGCTTTTATATTTCTTTCAGGGTGACAATTTAAGGGAGGCTGCCAAGGTATTTAGTTCTTATCGAGTATTAAGAAAAAGATAAAAAATTGCAGCATCGCAATGGACGCTTTAAAAGATTTATGAAAGGGACGGCTTGATAAAAAATATTCCTTGTATATGCTGTGAAATGCTTTCCCTAAAATCTTACTCTGACTCTTCTCTGCCATGCAGAAAAGAGTATGATTTATTATCATCCTCATTGGCAAGAGAAAATACGTTATTAAATTACCTTGCGAAGACAAAGAACGAAATCTTGAGGAGTGTGAAGATTGTGGCTACTTTGCACTTTTAGACCCGCCCACTTGATATTCAACAGTGTTGTGGACGAGCGTTGGACTTGATAAGTAACCAACGAGAAGCGCAGTGCCGAGTTGGTTGTAAGCGTTAGTGAAATAATTGTTTTATTTAGTTTTCTAATTCAGTAATCGATGTTGAGTTTTTTTTTGCCTTATATTTTTTACAAACCGTTTGCCTCGCAGCAAAAACTTTTGAACTCACTGGTACTTGACATGCCATCCAATTGCCTCAGCACAAGGCAAAAAGTAGGGTCATTCGCTGGTATCCTGTGTGGCTGCGGTAAACCAATGAAAAAAGTGGCAATTCAGTAACGGGGAAAGAGAAATTAACAATTACGATCACTCGTCTATAGAGCCTTTTGTCTAATAGTAAGCTAGAGCTATGTGACATTCAACGAGATAAGCCAGTTAGTCGATTGATTGATTGATTGATTGATTGATTGATTGATTGATTGATTGATTATTTGATTTAGCTTTGACGTGCAAAAGAAGAGAGTTTCGGGGAGAAAATAAAAAATACAAATTATTCAAATTATTTTGATTAATTATTATGAAAATATCATAATTGAGAGTGGCGAGAAGCCGAGACTGATAACGTTTACGTTAACGTTTGTGTTGCATTGTAGTTCTCCTACGAAGTCAGTCCCACACAATTCAAGTTCCTTCGTCTTTTGAGCCGTGAAGGCGTGCAAAACGTTTCCCACGAGTGTCTCAATTTTAATAACGACCTGAGTATATTGAGCTTTAGCGGCCAAAAGATTGCAGCAAAACACTCAAGGTGTAAGGTGAGTCCACAGCTTTCTTGTGTACTAGAGAAGCAGTATATTTTTGCCTTGAGCCTATTACTTAACTAGCGATGCAAGCACTAGCGGAAGTGTAACAGCACTTATGACCCGTATGGCCCATGGCCCTGTTCTTTCGTTGCAAAGCTAATAACAAAATCCAAGCCTGATGAGGGTCATGCGCATTAACGCGAGAGAGGGACGAGTTGGGTGGAAAAAGGAGAAAACGTAAGCCTTTGCTAGAAACACGTACGGCCCTGCGCGATTTGATTTTACATTATTTTGTCGATTTTAAAATGGATGAACTGATTTAAGTTGGCCCGGCTCTCAGTTATGGCAGCCATGACCTTTAGTCAAATATATTCCCGTCTAGCCCTCCCACTCAGTCAATACATACATAGTATTTCAACGTCAAAAGGAGCTGAAGGCATGTATAAGCATAGGCATAAGCTTAAACGTTAGCACGCGCGCAAGGGTCAAAGGCAATTCTCTTACTTCTTGCAAGTTCCCTCGAGTATATAATGACAGGGTATGGCGGTGTTTTTCTACAAGTCTTCCTTGGAGCAGATAGATAGAGATAGTTTATTACGGCTAAAAAAGGGCAGCTTAAAAGAATTATGTATAAAATTTACAACTTAGGCTAAAAGGTATAAATTCTTAAAATTCGATGCATATAAAATACAATATATAAAATACAAAAGAGTAATTTTTTTCTAACAAATGCATAGTTTGCAAACAGGAATGTTGAATTGGTGTTTATTCCTTAAGTTTGTTGCAAATTTGTTGTACTCGGGAAGTCGTGGAATTTACATAACCTTAATATCTGAAATGGCTTACACAATCAACATTTTCATTTTTTAGCGGGGCCAGAAACAAGTGCACTCTATCAGCAAAAAGGAACTGCTTCCTTTGAAGGACGTATCTACCACGAACCAGCTGCCAATCAGATTCAAGCTCGGCCCAGCCTGCTTCCAATAATTTTTCTCTCTAACTCTTAACGTTATGTTGTTTAAGAATTTTAACTAGGATTCAGATGCGCATCTGTGGATGCGAAACTTTTCGTCTTTAGAAGAAAACAGACAGTAGAGAAGAGTGAATTGGATGGTAATTGCTATAACAGTTCCCACTTGTATCTGTTAGTAAAAAATAAACTGTACCTACATAAATGTATCCGTGTTCGTATGTTAAGAAGAGGGAGTTGTAAACATGTTTTTAAAAATACTTAAGAGTTTCTTTATAAATAAATATGGTGGTACGCTCGTAGAGATGTAGTAGATGTTATAAAAATAAAGCGACGGACTCGCAACGAAAGCGGGAAGCGTGTATGAGATCGTTTTACCTCTTGCCTCACAGAGTAAATGAGCTGAGCACGACATGGGCACAAAGGTGCACTCTCGCCCTGGGGCGAAATGGCAGCCTGAGCAGAGTAACCATCTGTATAGAGACAACCGCAAGGGATGGCGGACTTCGTCCATAATTACAAGAGTATAAAAACTATGACAAAGAAACTAGGAGGGTGTATTGTACGTACAAAAAGGTTTCCTTTGATGCCAGCATCGTGAGCTAACGAGAATTCAGGGTCTGGAAGGGGGGTCCTGATCCCGCATTCCCGCTCCTTTTTAACGAGAATCCCGCATCCCGCACTTTTTTCATCGCTATCCCGAATTTTGTTTCTTCTTTCCTAAAAATACATTAAAAAAGACTAATTTCTGCAAAAGCTAATAAATTTATGATGTAGATTGGCCCTTTCTCTTGATATTTTGGGCTAGTAGTAAGTAGTAGTAGTAGTAAAACTTTATTTTAACACGGTAAATCCATTCAGGAGAAAAATTTATACACATATTATTAAAAAGAGATAAAAACGCTAACTACACTAACTAATAAGCTAACTACTAGTTAAACCTGCTTTACAAGGATGCCGTGTATTGATGCCTTAACATTAATAAATGAGCTCGCTTTGGAAGGTGTGATTTTATAATTTAGTTTTAAATTCTTTTAGAGAGTTTGATTATTTTATCTCACGAGGCAAGCTATTCCATAACACAGCCCCGCTATAGCTAAAACTTCGTTTACAATAATTAGTGCGCGGCTGTGGTATTGATAGCTTACATTCATTATTTCTAAGACTGTAAGACAAAACCTCGTGACGCGGAATGAACCGAGAACTTAAATAACCCGGAATCTGGTTATGGATGGTGTTGTACATCATAATCGCTTTACTAACTGCCCGTTGATGATTAAGTTTGCTCCAATTTAAATCACGGAAAAGTTCGTCAGTATTACTGTCATAATTTGAGAAGGTTATGATACGTGCGGCACGATTCTGTAACTTTTGTAGTTTCTGAGAGAGTCCCTTTGAACAGCATCCCCACACTACACTACAGTAATCGAAGTGAGGTTGAATTAGTGAATTATAAATAGTAAGAAGTATCTCTCGTGGAACGAAATTCCTTATGTGTTTAATGGCGCTTATGCCAGAGGCAATCTTTTTGGAAATTTCTCTAATATGAAAATTCCAATTTAGATTCTGATCAATATGTACACCAAGAGATTTCGTAGTAGAAACTTGTTCTACAGGGACTTGGTTTATTTTGATTGTAGGACTCTCAGTTAAATTAGACAATCTCTGTCTAGACCCAATTAATAGAAATTCTGTTTTCGTCACATTCAAAGTGAGTTTATTGGCAGCAAGCCATACTCGAATTTCCTCTAGGTCTGCTTTTGCCGCTATATAACGTTTTTTGGGTCGTGACGATTTCCCGAATTCCCGACAGACAAGCAACAAAATTCCGCATCCCGTGCCCAAATTTTGGTGAATCTCGCTTCCCTGGTAGCAGTCAAATCCCGAATCCCGTCAACATATTTTTCGTTTTCCCGAATCCCGCACCATATTTTGGTCAAATCCCGGATCCCGAGAATACCCTTCCAGACCCTGAGAATTGCGTTGCCAATTTTGATACAGCCTCCATCTTGGATTTCTTGATTTTTCGAAAACTGCTGAAAATCACCGAAATCAGATTTCGGACAGATTTCACTCTCCGGTCTGAGAAAGGTTAAGAGTACAAAAACTGCAAAACTTATCAAGAAATAAAACTATTTGGTATAATTTTAGCTTTTCCACAAATCTCTGACCAGCCGGTCCTTTTGATTACATCGAGCCTCTTTCACCCAATACGTTGTAAGGTCGTCGTAAACTTTCGTTTTAGGTGGATTATCAGGATCAAACATTCCACAGATTTGACAAAATGAGCGATCAGGCCAGCCACTCACTTTATACATTTTTCTCCATTTGAAATACTCATTGTAAGCAGTATTGTTTTTATCCAGAAACTGAAGATATTCCGCTAGTTGTTTAACAGTTTTGAAGTCCATAACATTGATATAAGAACCAGGAATTGCCAGCTTCTTGTAGTTTCCACCTCCCATCACAACAGGGACCACATTCCCTTCACCTAATTAAAACAAAAAAAAGTTACATATAATAATTCTAGAAGACCTGGTTTTCAAATGATGGCGATCACGTGTACAGTTGATCGTGAGACCGCAGAAATTGTCACTCCCTCGATCACAAGGGAACCGCGATTGAAGTGATCTGTTCTTCCTGCATACATTTAGTTCAGCGGAATTGAATAAATATGAACTACTGTGGAACGACTTTCGATCGTACGATCAAAGAAATTAGTTTCCACTGATAACACGATCGCAATGAACTGTGGATCGCAGGCGATCGTAGGGAACACGGTTTTAACTTCTACGATGTTCGATCACAATCGCAGGATCACAGACGGTGGCAAGCGATCGTAGTTTCTTGTCGTATGATGGCAGAATTTTTTGCCGCTGCGATTTTGTTTGCAATCGTTTTTGCCGCTGCGATTGTGGTCGGTTTTCGACCCCCCTGAGGTGGTATCTAGATTCAGACATTCCTGATAACATCAGCTTTTAAATTAGGCAGTTACTTTGAGAAGCAACGGATTAAGAAAAACAAGATCTTTGCATTCTTACCTCAGTATTTTAGGAGTAGTCCAGCCATATGGTGAAAAAATTGTGCACATAGGGGTAAAAGCATCAAACTCAGCACAATGATAGTACTAGATGGACTGATCATTTTTAGCTATGGACCCCATCCAAATACACACGGAGGGAGGCACAATGTGCCCTTGGGGGGAGGGGTTTAGCCGTTTTGTTCTATAGTCCACTTATGTGGTGAAATAATTGTGCCCTTAGGGGTAAAGGTACCAAATTTGACATGGTAATAGTACTTGCGTTGCTGAACAAAATTGACTATGGGCCCGGCGGATTTCTGCAGGGGGGGGGGGAGAATTTTGCACTTAGGGGGGTGGGGTAGTTGCAATTTCCAAAGAAATTGCAGCAAGTTAAAGGAGGTCACTCCAGAAACGGTGTATTTTTTAAATCGCCAATAAAAAGATAACACTAAGGTGAGTTACTGACCGTGGTTTTAGCTTCTAAAGTGCACCCGATCCCACTGAAATTCCTCTCCAAAGAGGGCCAATATACAACACTGCGTGCCGCCATTTTGAATCGTACTTAGCAGCCTGGCCGCTTGTCCGTGGTGTCAAATTGTGAAACGAGACCAGCGGTCGGGTAACGTGGGCTCTGAAAAACGAGCCCACGTTACCCGACCGCTGGTCTCGTTTCACAAGTTGACGTCACGGACAATGATTCAAAATGGCGGCGCGCAGTGTTGAATTTTGGCCCTCTTTGGAGAGGAATTTCAGTGGGATCGGATGCACTTTAGAAGCTAAAACCACAGTCAGTATAACTCAACTTACCGTTATCTTTTTATTGGCAATTTCAAAAAATACACCGTTTCTGGAGTGACCTTCTCCTTCAAGAGAAAGCTGTAAGGTTAACCCAAATTTGCCACATTAGTAGGGCGTGATGTCCTAAGAAATTTCATCTATGACTCTACCTAGATTTTTTCACAAAAGGGGGGGAACGCAACTTAGGGGGGAGGAGTGGAGGCATGTATCTTTGTATTTTCGGTTTAGTTTCTCTTGTGAAAGGAAAAACAATAATCTGCCTTGAAAACGAGCAGAATTATAATTCAGATTAAGCGAATAGTTTCACCTGTGGCCTCATGCGAGAGCATCCTCCATGGTGGAGTTGGGGGGGGGGGGGGGTGGGCGGTGGGGAGCTGTGCACCTCGGTGTAGAATGCACAATCACGTTTCGTATAATGTAATATGATATTAACAATTGTATGGAATAAAACTAAATGATCATACAACGTTTATGTTATTTAATCTCATGTTAACCGTTAAACCACGTACAAGAATTTATTAGGGGATGAATCTGCAACACTGTCAAGGATCTTAGCAGTATTTTGAGTCATATTCGAATATTTCAAATGCTACAAGTGTTAGTTTAAGTGAATGCTGTAGACAACCATGTGAGGTCAGTGAGCTTCATCTTGTAAAGTCGTTGAGCTTAATTCTCTCTCTCGCATTCCCCACCGCATTTACAAAGCGCAGTGCAAGACATTCCAGCTTTTGCACATTTGTATCGTCCTTTGCAACCTCTCTCGGCTCTGCACCCACATTTCACAAGCTTCTGGCATACTTTTGATGCTTTAGGTTAGGTGGTCCACCGAGGCTGCCATGCATCTGGCTCGGATTTTGTCCATCCCCATTCACTAGGAGAAGGTAGCTCAGGATTAGAAACCACCCACTGTCACCAACAATGTTCAGCTTGGTATGCCACTCTCTCGTTATGCTGTAATAATGCATCAGCAGTAGGGAATGTTCTCAAGTGGTCTTCCCTTCTGTGCAAATAAAACCTTCCTGGCATCATTGACTCTTTGGCACTGGCTTGTCCGGTCATATATCAGAACTACAAATCTCTTAAGCACCAGCATAGCATCTAGGACATCCTGCATAGCAAGCTTTAGCAAAAAGCTCTTACTATGCAGAATGTCCTAGATGCTATGGGGAATGCGAGGTAGAGGATTAAGCTCAACGACTTTACAAGATGGACCCTTATTTGCGATGGACGGTCCGTGCATTTCGCACGGACCGTCATCCTTGCTTACGGACCGTTATTTGCAGTTGACAGTCCGTACATTTCGGACGGGCCGTCATTCTTGCTAGCTTACGGTCCGAATACAGAGCGTGCATCTCATTATAACACCAGGGCCAACTGTTGACCGTACAGTCCGTCATCCTTACTTACGGACCATTATTTGCGGTTCGCAGTCCCCACGTAGAGGTACATATATCCAATGCAAGTATGATTATGCCTCGTTATTTAAGCGTACTTTCGAAGCGATCGATATACACGAAAGGGAAGACAGTAATATTCTATTACTTGTTCTAGAAGCGTTGTGTAAAGTAATAACAGGGTTCTAAAAGAGGACTCGAAGCGATCGATATACACCAAAGAGAAAACGGTAATATGTCGATTACTCGTTCTATAAGCGTTGTGCAACTGATAACAGGGTTGTATTAGCGGACTGTCCAAGGCAAGACAAAGAGATCAAGACACGAAAGAGAAAGTCAACTCTTCAAAACGGACCGTGTGCAGGGCCGTAGCCAGACTTTTCTGATAACCGAGGCAATTGTGAAGCGCTGAAGGCGCGAGCTTCTAGACGCTCAAAAATGCCATTCTTAGCGTTTTCCTGGTGGTATTTTCCCCCAAACATTGTCAAAATCCAACTAAGTTTAACAGCATTTATGTTTGTTATCAGTTCTTCTCTTTAAAATTTGAACGGTTTCATTCAGAAATGAAATTTTAGAAGCTCTGAAACGTTATTTCAGCATTCGTGACGAAGAAAATATCAATCTCGTTCAAGTACACCAGTTCAAGTGTACTAGTGCTGAGGTGTACTCTCTACTTAAGGCCTCACTTTTATTTGGAGAAAGCCAAAGTTATTCTCCTATGTCCAATGGCGTCCCATTTTTGCAGTATTTGCAACGGATCTGGAGTGATGTCGTGAACGTATGCAAGGGCAAGACCATTAAGCCGGTGCAGACTGCTGAAGCTTCTGTCGCAGGAGCAACTTCCAACTGGTAATGTAAGGATAACTGAAAGATTGTTGATATATTGGGATAAAGCAGCCCATCGCAGCAGGAAATAGCATCTGGTAGTGAAGGGCACTTTACTGTACCGGTGGCGTGGTTTACTGCCAGAAACATGTTATATTATTAAATATATATATTTTTTCTATTTAAGTTTTTAACCACAAGGAAAATTTTTTACCGAGGCAACTGCCTTGGTTGCCTGAACACTGGCTGCGGGCCTGAGTGTGTGAGGTTCACGGTCCGAATGATCTATATGGTTGGTCGGTTACGGTGCGGGTGTATGGGACATCCCTCCTGACCTTACATGGTTGTTTACATCATGGCACTTAAACTAACACTTGTAGCATTTGACAGTGTTGCAGATGCATCCCCTAAAAAGGTTAATTTTTGTACATGGTTTAAAGGTTAACATTAGATTTAATAACATTAGCGTTGTCAAATTATCTAATTTTATTCCATACAATTGTTGATTTTCAGATATTATAAGAAACGTGATTGTGCATTCCACGCAGAGATGCCCCTCCCCCACCCAACCCCACCATGGGGGATGCTCTCGCATGAGCCCACAGGGGAAGCTGTTCGCTAAGTGGTTTATTATTCTGCCGGTTTTTAAGGCAGATCATTGTTTTTCTTTCACAGGAGAAACTTATACGAAAATACAAAGATACATACTACCACCCCTCCCCCCCTAATTTATGCCCCCCTTCTGTGAAAAAAATCTAGATAGAGACAAAGATGAACTTCCTTAGGACATCACGCCCTACTAATATGGCAAATTCGGGTTAACGTTACAGCTTTCTCTTAAATTGCAGCAATTTCTTTGGAAATTGCAACTACCTCACTCCCTAAGTGCAAAATTCTCCCGCCTAACAGAAACCTGCCTGGGTCCATAGTCAATTTTGTTCAGGAACGTAAGTACTATTACCATGCCAAATTTGGTGCTTTTACCCCTAAGTGCACAACTTTTTCACCATATAGATGGCCTATAGCACAAAACGGCCAAACCCCTCCCCCCAAGGACACATTGTGCCTCCCCCCGTGTGTATTTGGATGGGGTCCATAGCTAAAAATGATCAGTCCATCTAGTACTATCACCGTGCCAAGTTTGGTGCTTTTACCCCAAAGTGCACAATTCGGCAATTTTTTTGCACCACATGGCTGGACTAGAGGAAAGCCTCGGTGCATTTCGTCGGGTTTCATCTCAAATTCCCAAAGTTAAAAGTCGAATGCACACATTGAATGTTTCACTTCAAACCCCCCCCCCCCCCCCCCACCCGACAATTATTGCATACACTCTTTTTTTTATAAGAACCTTTTTTATAAGAACGTCGAGGCTGGAATTAGCCAAAATTTTAAGAACATGCTAAGAACATACCCAGGCTGAGATTTTGTTAAGAACGTCTTTATCTTGTTTAATATTTGTAGAATAAGCTATGTGAAAATAAAATTAAGTGTAATAATTTGTTCCGAGTAATTTTCCGCCTTTTTGAGCCCCAAATGCTAGAATGTTTGTGATGTCGCAAGTCATCTTCCATTTCTAAAACAAGAAAACACGTATAACTTTTAAGAAACTGGTAGAACTTGACCTACTTGTTCTTTCTTTTATTCAGAACTATGTTTTAGGAAATGCTATTCAATTGATCTTACGAACATTGTTAAGAACGTCTCAGGCTCAAATCGCCAAAAAAATAAGAACATTCAGTTTCGGTTCAGCCTCAGCCGCAAAATTAGACGTTCTTATAAAAAAAAGAGTAGCCCCTAATCCACTTTTGTTTGTGCCGTCAGTAAAGACTACAGATTGAGTACAAAATGCGGTTCCTTGGTGTAATACGTGATGTATTTTGAATGTTCACTGGTGCGAATCCGGAAAGCATAACACTTGGATTTTACACGCATGAAAAATTACATAACTACATTATAAATTACCAAATAAAAAAAAAGAAAAGGAAAAGAAGACGCAACGAATTTTTTGGGAGGATAAGCGAACCATGGGCATGATTTTGCTATTATTTGTTTCGTTTATAGCCAGATTTGAAATCACAAATAACGAAAGAAACAAAACTAGCCTCTCCGTAGTCCACAGGTAGCGCGCCCCATATGGGTCATGCGAAGGAGACGTCTTGTCTACCGCAGTTGGCAGGTAAAAGCAACTTAGCGTGGGCAGTGAGTTTAATCCTCCCATTGTTTGAAATCGCTCAAATTCCGCTCAAATTTCCACTTCCCTTTCGGGATTAAAATTGATAAACCAGTTATAAAAACAAAACCAAAAAACACAGAGTGAGAGAGAAAGAGAATAGTACATCTGCCGCAGAAATTTTGCTATTATTCTTTGACCCATTTCTCGAAAAAAGCGTCAACATTTGTTATCTTTGTCTCGAATTGCTAGCTAGCTCTCCTTTCCTATGGCCCTTCGTTCCACACGGAAAACCCGAATCGTGGGAAAACGGGAAACTGTTTCGTGACCCACCGTTTTCTTGCTTTTCCAAGCTTGCGGTTTATCGTATCTAGTTGTCAAAGTGCTCATGTCATTCGGACCAGTGAACACCGAAAATGTAGCACTTTAGACCAAGCAGCCGTTCAGTCTGCGTTTTGATCTCAGTCTGTATTTTGCACTGGCCGATAAATATAATTTGCTTTGGTTTGTAATTTTAGCTCCTGTGCATGAAAAGTACGACGTTTGAACCGCAATATCAACCACTTGTTCCTTTAACAAATATGCATACTTATCAACTTAATAACAAACTCGATTATTGTTCATACTGCACTGAGTTAACGCCTTGCCTAAAAAAAATTAAAAGACAAGAAATGTTTACCTAAATTTCTCCAGTACTTTTCAGTGATGTAGTCCTCACACAACGCGTTCTCAAACGAAAGGTAGAATTTATACTTTTTAACGCATTCTGTCGTCTTAGGGCAGTTTCGTGGCTCGCCGAACGCACGTCCGGAACAACGTCCAAATACGTCGACCTTTATGTACTTTTTCAGCTCGCGGACAAGAGATATTCGCAGTTGAGGTCCGCAGTTACTGACTATCCACGCAACAAGTTCTGATTTTCCTTGAGTATAATCTGTTACATTCGCCATTTCATTCCTCCTTATATCTTCTTGACAGAGTTGTTCATATCTTCCATACGGTGTCCAAAAGTCCGCATCAGTTCTGTAAGTCCATGTTAAGTTAAACAGGCCGTTTAATGGCCTTGTGTCAGGGGTTGCGTTTGGACTTTCCCATAACGCGTAGACCCAGCGCTGTGAAGTAGGCCTGCTATTCAGTAATGATCTCAGATGGCCTAACCTCGGCATGTCTCTGGCGTGAAATATGACCAAGTCGCCTTCAGAAAACCTCGTTTTGTCGTAGGTAAGTTCAAAATTGTCTAACGAACATTGCTTTTTGATGTGTTGATTCGAATCGCATATACCATTCCCTAACCAATTTCTGTTACCGAAGAATCCTGTGTAGACAACAACGACCGTCTTTCGCCTCTGTATCCTCGCTGAGTTGTTTTTCGCCGCTATTTTTGGCCAATACTGCGTTTTGGCCACATCCTTTTGAACGTCAAACTTGAATATCGCCATTAGAATGAGAAAAATACAACTAGTTACAAAGAAAGCAAAATATCTTGCTTTGTAACTTTCCATTTCAAAACGTGCCTAGTCGTCATAAAAGCAGTTTCGAGTGAAGCGATGTGTTTTATTTTGTCTTTTTAGTATGTTAATTAGACAAAATTGCCTAAAGGGAAAAAAAACACCATTGGTTTGTCAAAGATTGTTTATGGTATTAGGTAATAAATTTTCCGGGATCCGAACTTGACATGCGCAGCCGGATGGAGTAGAGGTGCTTCGAAACGCTCCGCGTCCAGCACACATTTTTAGGCCAGTTAAGTCTTATTATATTATTATTGTTAATCGGCCATAATGAAATAAGAAGTACAGGAACGTATCGGAAAAGGAAATGACAAGACTTAACGAAAAACGGGCTCGTCAAGACCGCCTATCGAGCAGTGAAGGAGAAAACGCTGTATCCTTGTAAACCATCATGGAGAAGCTAGTAGTTTTGTCGCAAATCAATGAGCGCTTGGGCAGGATTGAGGCAGAAACATCGTCCATCAAAGAAAAGTTAAGCAGCTTTGAAAAAAGCCTCACCTCGTTGAATCAAGAAGTCGAAGAGCTCCAAGTCACAGCGTTGCCAGCAAAGCTGACAACGCACGTGTCCAAGATCTCGAAGACTCCATTGAAGACCTTGTAAATAGATCGAAACGGAACAACCTTGCGTCCTTTAACATCCCCGAAAATAGCGAAAATGGTGACTGCGTCACCTTCATCCAGAATTCCATGCTGAACACATGGGTATTACAAGTGAAGAGGACCTAAGAGAAGCTTGAAATCGAGCGGGCTCACCGTACACCTCCTGGAAAACCTAGAGAAGAAAAACCACTTAGACCCATTCACGTCACCTTCTTGCGCTACACGGACAAAATGTCGGTGCTGAAAAATGCGGCTTCTTCACTCAAGAATAATCCCTTCAAAGAAAAGCTTATTGGAATAAGCGCAGATTTCGGTAAGAAAACGAGAGATAAAAGGAAGGAACTAGAGAAGCTCAGGAAAAAATGGCAGACGAAGATAGCCTCCGGCAAGGTTTTTATCGCCTATCCTGCAATTCTGAAATACAAAGACGAGAACGGCCGCACAAGGAATGCGAAAGAAGAGGAATCGCTGCTGCACAGTCACAGTAGTTCGCGTCACTCAACTAAGACTGAACTAAATGCTGAAACGCGGAGCATGTTGCTGTTTCACTTTGCTCCAAACATCGAAGTCGTTTTGGACACCGAACGGTAACGCTATAATAACTGTATCAGCGCTAGTATTGACCTGGTTGTTTGTTTATGTTTGCTTATAGTTTTTATTATACATTGTAGTCACTATCTATCTTTTCATTGGCTAAGAGCCTACAGTTAATTCTGGGAATCAGCGCAACCTACAGATTATTCACTAATCTGCTAGCAGATTAGTGAATAATCTGTAGGTTGCTCGCGCAATGCATGATTTCCAAGAGCAATGTGGGAGGCATCTGAAAGCGAAGTAAATTCATGGCTCGTCGATTCGCTTCTTCAACCGAGCAAGAAATTGAAAAATTGCAGACAACAAAAAGACTCGGAAAACAAAAGAAGGCTGACAAAAACTGCGAAGGAACTGTTCCACGAATACCGTTCAGAAACTGGAAGACAAGAAGGACACAAATGTTGAAATTGTTTGCCGTTATTTTGTTTACCTGTAAAACAATGCATAATAAAACAATTATTTGATTGCCTCCGGCTTCGGCTGATAACAGTTACCTCGACCTTGATTATTCCGGATATCGCAAAAACCTCATCCAATAATTGTTTAAAATTATGTGTTAGCATTTTACGTTTTGCTGTTTATTGCCTACAAATCACATAGGCTGATTTCGGTTTCAACCGCCGCTAATCACTGCGATATCAGCCTCGATAATCTTTTTACAAGAAACCGTAATAGTTCTCAAAAAGAGGAAAAAATATGGTGTGCGGAGTGGGGAAGGAAAATCTATTTTAATCACGGTACTAAACGTAGTAAAGGAGTGGCCATCCTTTTTGACCTCAAATTCCCTGTGAACGTAGAAAAGGAGATCAAATGCGAGAGTGGCAGAGCATTAATTTTACAAATCTGCATTGACCAAGCAAAATACACCTGTGTTAACGTATACGCACCCAACGACTCAAATGCACAGCGTAATTTTTATACAAATTTAAGCGACACTCTCCAGCAGTTCTCTTCTGACAGTTTTATCATCGGTGGTGACTTTAATTCCTGTTTAAATGAGCAGGATAAAGAAGGGGGTCGCAAAGTCTCGTCCAGAGCAAGTACAACTTTTCTGATTCAGTTTATGGGCTATTGGATACTTTTGAACTACCGTATTTCCTCGAATAATAGCCGTGGGCGATTATTCTTTTTTTCGCACCAAAAGGGGGCGATTATTGGGGGGGGGGGGGCGATTATTGGGGGGGGGCGATTAAAGAGGGGGGCGATTATTTCAAATACTGCTCTCGGGAAGTTGTGCCATAATCACTTTATTTTCTCATTTAAAATAATCACATCATGCAAACTGAACAGGGGCGTTCTAAGTGTTCTCAACTTGAGTAGTTTTCAATGTCAATATCTTCAGAATAAAGGAAAACGTAAAATACATGGACATAACGATCGAAAAAACTACCACAATACCTGTGCTTTTGTAAATTATCTGTTGTATATAATGATGAAATCAAAGCTCGTATCGTGTCCAATTGGAGATTCATGGTGTAAATTTTTAACTTGACGGGGGGCAGTGAAAGAAAGGGGAGACATAGGGCGAGGGGGTTGATTATTAAAAGACGATGGTGAGGGCTAGGGGAGTGGGAGGAGGCGATTTATTCAAGGGGAGTGAGGGGGGTGGGGGGGGGGGGGCGATTATTCAAGGGAGGCGATTATTTCAAATAATCCCACCAAAGAGGGGCGATTATTCGAGGGGGGCGATTAATCGAGGGGTGGCTATTATTCAAGGAAATACGGTATCTGATGTCTGGAAGAAATTACATCCTAATGAAAAACAATTCACGTGGGCAACATCTGCTAGGAAAATACAATTCAGGCTTGACTATTGGTTAGTTTCCAAAAATGTTGTAAAGTCCATGCACAAAGCTGAGATTCGTGTTTTCCCTCACTGTGATCACAATGCTGTCATATTAGAAATTAACTAGGACAATTAACGTCCCAGAGGACCAGGTTATATATTTACTGGGCTTTCAATGCGGCTCTTCTCGAAGACAAGGAATATGTAGATGAACTCAACAACAAAATTCCGCAATTCATGAAGTATTATCAGCACATTGAAGACAAAGGTTTATTCTGGGAAATGATAAAAATGGAAATTCGCCCAACATCAATCTCTTATTCTAAACGAAAAGCAAAAAACCGGCGGAACTACGAAAATGAGCTCACGAGCAAAGTACAGTCTCTTTTGCGTGAGTTCAACGAAACTCATTCTCAACAAACTATCAATCATTGCAACCAAATCAAAAAAGAATTAGAAAAAAAATATCCTTCAGCCGAACGGAAGGCTCCTGTATACGCTCTAAGGCACGATGGCTGAATTCGGCGAACGAAGCACAAAATACTTCCTCAATTTGGAACATAGAAATTATCTTAACAAATCCATTACAAAGTTGATCAAAAGTAACGGCAACACAATTACAGATCCTGACGAGATTCTAGAGGAACAGAAAAACTATTACGAAAATTTGTACGCGTCCCAGAAACGACTCCAAATTTGGTACTTTCTTTAAAAACGACAACATTCCAAAGTTAAACAATCAACAGAAAGCCGATTGTGATGGTCTACTCACCCTAGAAGAATGTTGGTCAGCCTTAAAAGGCTTTAACAAAATTAAGTCACTAGGGACAGATGGTGTTACCGCAGAATTCTACTGCAGCTTTTGGAACCTGTTAGGGGAACCACTGGTTGTCAGCTTAAATCACGCTTTCTCCAAAAGCGAATTGTCGATATCTTAGCAACGCGGTATTATTAGACTCTTCAGTACCGAAGAAAAAAAAAAGACCAATGTATTTAAAGAATTGGACACCAATTTCCCTACTAAATGTGGATTACAAAATCGCAACAAAGGCCCTAGTGACACGCGTAAAAAAGGTACTACCTTCGATCATAAGCAATGCTCAAACCGGCTACTTGAAAGGACGACTTATCGGTGAGAATATCCGTCAAATTGCAGACGTACTACATTTCACCCCAGACCAAAACTTCTCTGGTATTGCTGTTTTCCTTGACCTTGAGAAAGTATTCGACGGTCTGATATGGGATTTCATGGACAAAGCACTAGAAACGTTCAATTTCGGGGAAAATTTTAGAAAATGGGTCAAGGTCATTTACAAAAATATATCTGGCTGCGTCATTAACAACTGTTTCTCGTCTCCATTCTTCTTGCTACAGCGCAGTGTGAGATAGGGTTGTCCACTCTCGAGTTTACTTTTCGTTATTGCTGTTGAACTACTCTCTATCGCTATTCGCTCTTCTGACACAATAAAAGGTATCCAGGTTTTAAATAAAGAAATCAAATTATCTCAGTACGCCGATGATACTGCTGTCTTCTGCAGAGACAAACACTCGCTGAAAGAACTGCTGGAGCTAGCAAATTTATTTCAAAAGTGGGTCTAGGTGGTTTTACTCCAAGTCAGACGCCCTGTGGCTCGGGAAGGATGAGACTTGTACGGACTCCCCTCATGGCCTTAAATGGCCACAAGATCCGATTTGCGCCTTGGGCACTAGTTTTTCCTACGACGGAAAGCGATGCGAGCAGGAAAATTTCTCGAACGAAGTTAGCCAGATTAAAAAATTATTTAACATATGGTCTCAAAGGGACCTGTCACTATATGGGGAAAATTACTATTGCCAGATCACAAGCTCTTTCAAAACTGATTTTCTGCTGCGCGTGCCTCCTCCCCCCCCCCCCCCCGTACATTATTGAAACCGTAAACAAAATGGTAATTGATTTCGTGTGGAGCCACAAAAACCCCAAAATTAGGAAAGACACTCTCATCGGACCAAAGGAAAAAGGGGGGAATGGACCTGCCAGAACTCAGTTCAACATCGAAATCACTGAAAATTGCCTAGGTCAAAAGAATGATTGAGGGTAATTTGAACAACTGGATGACCATCCCTTTATGCTATTTAAGACATGTTGGCGGCACCCTGGTATTTGAGTGCGACTATGATATCACCACGCTGGATATAAGCAGGCTGCCACCTTTTTATTATGAAGTTTTGCTTGCCTGGTCACAGGTTCAAGCACTTAATTCAGCTAACAGTAATGTTAGAGCAACAAATATTATCCTGTGGAACAATTAAAATATAACAATAGCCGGCAAGTCGGTTTATTATCACGACTGATATTAAGTCGGCATAAAAAGAATCAAAGATTTGTTAAATGAAAACAAAGAGTTTTTATCCTAAGACTTGTTTTGTGAAAAATTCAACCTAAATACTGCGTTTACACAATATTACGGTCTAGTTACTGCCATTCCCAAACAATGGAAACGGGACCTAAAACACGAAACCCTCATTATCTTAAAAAATCAGAATCAGACTTGTACATTAACTGGTCTGCTAGATGGCAAGCTAACTTGTAAAATGTCACGTGACATTTTAATTGAAAAGGACTTTCAAGAACCGCTGGCAAGTCATAGACTCCGTACGTTAGGTATAACTGATTCAGATGCAATAAAGGCTATTTATGAGTTTCCGTTCAAAATAACATAAGAAACAAAACTGAGCATCTTCCAATTTAAAATAAATCATAATATCCTTCGACATGGATACTGGCTTCCCCAAATGAAAATCCTCGATTCTCCACTTTGCGCTTCTTGTGGCGAAAATGAAACATTAATGCACATGCTTGCTTCTTGTCCCAACATCTCGGTTTTCTGGTCAAAGGTTTCTAGATGGTGGAATGTTAATACACATAGCAAATACAGAGTAGATAACGTACTAGATGAAGTCAGTATTATGTAAGAGATAAATACCGAGAACGGAGGTATTAATCCATATACATCCCTCGGGCCTACGTATATGGATTAATACTATGTATATGGTATCCTATGTATATGGATTAATACCGACGTTCGAGGTATTTGTCTGACTTATTTCATGTTATTATTCATGAGGGATCTTTAAATAACGACCTTTTCTTCAAGAAGACAAATACCGGCTAATTAGTACACTCGCACCTTCATCGGATCTAGTCAGAGACAATAAAAGCGACCTAATGTGGGATTTTTCACAGGACTGTGAGAAGTTGTCTTGAGAATTTGTCAGCGGAAAGCGATAGACTTCTTTGTACTTTGATATTCCGCCGACTCCACAAGGGACCATGCATTGTATTTTCTTTGTTTCTCGGTTGATGTGTTCTATTATTGGTCTTTTCTTGTGATCTTGTTTACGAGTTTTTTTCGGTACACCGGGGCGGAACGAACAGCTTTCAAACAACTCATTCATTTGGTTATGCTTTGTCATTATGGACATCACGGACAGCGAAGAAGAGCTTTTCCTGACCCAAAATAGTTTTTCGCAAGATATACTGCAACCCAATTTTAGTTTGGATTCTATTTTCGACCCAGTAGTAGGCAGTGATGAGCCTGCTCCAAGAAATTCGTGCGCGGAAGAATTAAGCAAAATAGTTTCTGAGGGAAGCTTCAAGGATAAACCGAAAGCGACACAACTAAAAAGGTTCATGTATTAGTTTTGTTATTTTTCTCGATATTGTTTTGTAATGCAAAACATTTGCAGATGACTTTATTGTTGGAATAAATAAAGCCGGAGGGATTTCAATTTCTCGGGACGAGCAAGGTTAAATTGAGTTATTTCTGTAACTCCTTCAAATGAGGGATTTGTCTGTATAAATCCCTGAAAGGAGGGATTTATACAGATAAATCCCTGAAAGGAGGGATTTATCCGTATAAATCCCTCATTCATATTCATAAATTCAATTCATAAGCCCCGCTCTTCCCTGCTACATAATCAAGCCCTCCCCGGACTTTCAGTTAGTTAATATTCATCAGGGTTGTAAGTTAAATGAAGGTTGTTGAATAACAAAAGAAAATGTGTCAATCATGAAATAAGTATGGTTATGAGCTGCATGATCATAACTTTTATTATTCAATTATATTTTACTTATCGCCAAATGGCATGCATACGTCAGGAAACTAGATAATCTTTTACCCTGTTTAATCTCCCTTTTGGAGCTTCTTAAGGAAAAAGTACTATTAGGAAAAAATATCGCGTTTCGAAATGGAAAACTAAAACAATTCAATGCGAGGTGGGAACCAATCTTGTTTCTTAACAGTGGCAATTAGTGTCTGTATGTTTATGCTGTATGTTAATTTTAATTTCAACTGTTGTATCTTAGTATTCTGTAAGCTTGTTATGTTTTGTTTTAAACAATAAACTATTTATTAAAAAAAATTCCGGAATCCGTTTTCCAGGAATTGTAATTACCCGACTTCCCTTAGGTTTAGCCAAATTGTTTAAAAGTTTCTTTTTTTTTTAAGAAAAGTTGCCAAATATGTTGCTTGACCAAGAGCAAAGGCATTCTTTTCAAAAACATTATTTTAAGCGATATGCATCAAGCACATTTTCATATCATCAATAGTTTGGTTAGTCATGCGATTTATACTTCAGTGATCGTTTTTGGCCCTACACGTCACTCGAGTTATTCAGTTTGGAGTAAAGCTACCCATTACCATAGGCCATCTTTGAAACTGTTGCGATGCGCTTGAGTTTTATTTCAACAAGAACAATAGTTTGCTAAGTTGTTCGATCAATTCATCATGAAAAATTAACACTCTCTGCGACAGGGAAAAACAAACTATAAGGTCCAATTATTTACAGTTTGATCTAAACTGAGTTTTTGCCTACAATTCTAATTATTCAAACAATAACAAGGTAGACCTGCTCACGAGTAGGTTTCGACGCCGTTTAACGCTCTATTACCGCTTATTTTCTCTTATTCTTGCTCGTAGGAGTCCACTTATTACTTGATTTGGACTTATTAACATCCAGTAAAACTTACCAACAATATTTATGCACTGCTCTCCATAAGAAAGCAACGCTTTTGTTGAAGACAATAGCAAAACAACGGCCCTCCCTCGGGAGTAGCACGCATGGATGATGGTCAAAGCAATAATCAGTTTCTGTGACAAAACTACCTTACTTAGTCACTGCGACATCTGAAAAGCTGTTGTAATGTGCATCAGACATATTTCAACATCAACAATAGTTTGGTTAGTTATGCAGCATTTACTATGGTTACCTTATTATAATAACCATGTAACACACTTGCTTCGTTAAGAGCATTTGTTTCTCCATCATTTGCAATTTGTCAAGTAGATGTAAAAATTATACTTGCAGATGTGTGAACCAAAGCTTTGTGTAGTAACTCATTTACCACGCAGTTACAGCTTAGTTTTTGCAGCCTTCAGTAATCTCTCCTTCAGAGTGAGGCATGGGCCATGGGATCTCATCCAGCGGCACATATCAAATATTTGTTTTAGCGTACGTATAAAATTATGTGGAAGTACCTTGACGTATCCCCCCAACACCCAACCCCCACTCCCCGGCCCACAGCGGCTCTAGATTGCATATTAAGAAGATGTCATCACTCCAGGGACAATATCAGTTTATAAAGAAACTGGTTTCTTCTATTTCTGTACATAACCTGAACCACTGCACACTTTGTTACCAAGTTCACGCTCTCGCAGGATATTCAGTCTTTCAGTTCTGTCATCCAGAGAGGGGCTAGGGTACGGCCGAAAGTAATTAGAGCAAAACAAAATTCAGGTGACAGTAAAATCGGTTAGCATTGCCTCGCGCTAATTTTCTTTTAACGCCCACTTCAAGATGGGCATATATGCGTTTTTCATTACCTTATACAACCTTTTACGTTTTCAGGATCATACTGAAAAGGCCAAGCATTTAAGATTAAGCACTATTTTAATCTCAGTTTGGCTTCTGCAAAGAGAACAATTTATGTTTAGGCAAATATATGTGGTTGATTATTATTAGAAAATAATCAGTGTTCGCATATCGCCAAGATTTCATGATATAAGCGTTAAAAAGGCCTTTTCTAGAAAATAAAATTTCAAAAGTGTTAGTTTAGAGACGCAGCACAGTATTGGTTTGAATCCAAGAATTTTAAACTCTTCAAACAGTTGTTTCGTTTTGTCAGCTAAAACAAATGATAATTTCAATAGTTGCATAAGCCTTTTGCGGAAAGTAGTTTTACTGGTTATAAATGTTGCGGCATCCTAATAAAAATCACTCATTACTTATTTGTTTATTTAGTGATTTATTTTTATTTATTTATTTATTTATTTATTCATTTAACAACAAAATAAAGAAGTTTAGAGTGCAGAATATCACAATTGCCACAAATAGTATTTTTTCTCGCTTCCTATCAGATTTTTAGAAGTATCATTCTGATTGTTTTGTTATCATTAGTTTGTGGAACTCACCATTGGTGTGTTGGAAGTCCTTAAGAGCTTAAAAACCTGGAGACACCGCTTGGTGATTCGATGACCAGCTGTGCAAGAGCTTGTAAAGAAATCATGCTTCTAAATGGCTCGCTACCTGACGGTAAGAACTGATAAGGGACGTGTCAAAAGTGCAGAGGGGGTAGGTCATTTGTTTTTTTATCTCTCGAAAGGCAGTGGGTGTTGCTATTTAGAATTTAAAAATAAGGAGACTTTAATTGTTAGAGTTCCTGCATTCAGCAAACATCTATGTTATAAAAATCTGATTGATCCAAAGAAATATTTCAAGCTTTAACTTCTCCATTTCTGTGTTCCATATTCCTTATTTCATTATCGTTGGGTAATTTCATTCTTTGTTGCATAGTGATGATTCAGTATCACGTCATTTGACTGGAACTTGGTCAACTACAGAACATTGCAAAAACTCCTCGGATCGAAATAGACAATAGAGTTCGCAGAACGTTGGTAGACAGAGACAAATTTTCGAAATGGCGAATTTCGAGGAAGCGAAATTTTGCCGAGTGAGTGATTCAGTCTGTCAGTGAGTCAGTCAGTCAGTCGGTCAGTCAGTCAGTTAGTAGGGTCAGTCAGTCAGTCAGTCAGTCAGTCCTTCCGTCAGTCAATCAGTGAGTCAGTGAGTCAGTCAGTTGGTCCGTCAGTTAGTCAGTCAGTCAGTCAGTCAGTCAGTCAGTCAGTCCGTCCGTCCATCAGTCAGTCAGTTAGTCAAACAGTCAGTCAGTCATTTAGTCAGTCAGTCGGTCAGTCACTCAGTCAATCAGTCAGTCAGACAGTCAGTCAGACAGTCAGTCAGTCAGTCAGTCAGTAAGTCAGGTAGTTAGTTAGTCACTTTGTGGCTTTGTCTGTTTGTCTTTCATTCAGGTAATCTACCTTTCTTATGAATGATAACCTTTCTAACGGCCAAAACCCACTGAGGAAGGGCAAGACCCGAAAGTTCTTGATCAAAACCCTTACTTTAGCACTATAATTGAGCCTTTTGGCTCAATGTGTGTGCCAGTTACTGTCTATCCGTCCGTCCGTCTGTCTGTCTGTCTGTCTGTCTGTTTGTCTGCCTGCCTGCCTGCCTGTTCGTGTTTAAAACACATTAACACCAAAAGAGGCTTCTCTACAACAGTTGGTTCGGTTTACAGGCAAATATTGGCTTGACCCTAATGGAGGCTGCACAGATGACGCCTTCCAAGCAGAGTGTAAATTCTCTAAAGGAGGACAAACATGCCTATATCCAAAACAACAACAGGTCTGTTTTGTTTTGTTTTGTTTTGTTCTGTTTTTTTTTTTGGCCTTTGCCCCCCCCCCCGCTTTTTTTATTGATTTTGGGCTAAAATTGACGGAAATTTTAAGATAAACTTTGTGGTATTCTTTGCTCTTGAACCACGTCATTCAGTGTCCTTTTAATATCGTGATAATCCTGAGTTAAATTACTTGCTGCAGCTATGTTGTCCTCATTTCTTTAGATGCAGGCCAAATTGTCATATTTCTTTCTTTTTCTTTTTTTTTTTTTTCGTTCTCTCAAAAGACTTGCTTTTATATTTACTTTCAGGGTGACAACTTAAGAGAGGCTGCTAAGGCATTTAGTTCTTATCGAGTAATTATTAAAGAGCTTTAATTAGAGAAAGGTAAAAAATTGCAGCATCACAACGGAAGGCCCTGAAAGATTTATGAAAGGGACAGCTCGATAAAAAATATTCCTTTTATATGCTGCGAAATGCTTTCCCTAAAATCCTACTCTGACTCCTCTCTGTCATCCAAGTATGATTTATTATCGTGAGAAACGCAAGAGAAAATATTTTATTAAATTACCTTGCAAAGACAAACAACGAAATCTTGAGGAGTGGCTGCTTTGCACTTTTAGCAATGTTGCGACCAAGCGTTGGACTTGATAAATAACCAACGAGAAGTGCAGCGCCGAGCTGGTTATAAGCGCTAGTGGAATAATTCTTTTATTTAGTTTTCTTATTTTTTGTTTTAATTTTTTGCCTTTTTTGGACAAACCGTTTGCTTCGCAGCAAAAATTTTTGAACCTACCAGTACTTGACATGCCATCCAATCGCCATATAAAGCAAAATGCAGGGTATTCGCTGGCATCCTGTGTGTGGTAAACTAATGAAAAAAGCTAGTAATTCAAAAAACCGGGATTGACGGAAAAACCGTAAGCCCATGCTTGAAACACGTACGGCCCCGCGCGATGTGATTTTAAATTATTTTGTCGCTTTTAAAATGAATAAACTGAGTTAGGTTGGACCTCGGTCATCATGGCAGCCATGACGTCGAGTCAAATATGTTCCCGTCTGGCCCTCCCACTCAGTCAATACATACATATTATTTCAACGTCAAAGGAGTTTAGGGCAAGCCTGAGCATAAGCATAACACACGTGCAAGGGTCAAGGGCAATTCTTTTACTTCTTGCAGGCTCCCTAGAGTATATAATGACATGGCGGTGTTTTTCAACAAGTCTTCCTTGGAGCAGATAGATAAACAAAGATAGTTTATCAAGATTATATCATTACGGCTAAAAAAGGAAAGCTTACGGCTGAATTATGTATAAAATTTACAACTGAGGCTAAGAGTTATAATTCTTAAAACTCGATGCATATAAAATACAATATATAAAATATAACAACTGCACAGTCTATTTACAGTTACTGCAAATAAAACTGTTCGTTAGTTTATTGGTCTTGCAAACAGGAATGTTGAATTGGTGTTTATTCCTTAAGTTTGCTGCGAATTCGTTGTGCTCGGAAAGTCGTAGAATTTACATAACCATATCTAAAATGGCTTACACAATCAACATTTTCATTTTTCAGCGGGGCCAGAAACAAGTGCACTCTATCAGCAAAAAGGAACTGCTTCCTTTGAAGGACGTATCTACCACGAACCAGCTGCCAATCAGATTCAAACTCGGCCCAGTCTGCTTCCAATAATTTTAACTAGGATTCAGATTCGCATCTGTAGATGCGAAACGTTTCGTCTTTAAAAGAAAACAGACAGTAGAGAAGAGTGAATTGGATGGTAATTGCTATAACAGTTCCCCTTTGTATCTGTTCGTAAAAAATAAACTGTACCTACATAAATGTATACGTGTTCGTATATTAAGAAGAGGGAGAAGACTTTCTTTATAAATAAATATGGTGGTAAGCTCGTAGAGATGTAGTAGATGTTATAGATTAAAGCGACGGACTCGCCGCGAAAGTAGAAAGCGTGTGTGAGATTGTTTTACCACAGAGTAAATGAGCTGAGTACGAGATGGGCACAAAGGCGCACTCTCCGCCCTGGGGCGAAGTAGCGGAGCAGATTAACCATCTGTATAGAGACAACCACAAGGGACAGCAGATTCCGTCCATAATTATTATAGTATTAAAACTATGACAAAGAAACTGGGAGGGTGTATTGTACGTACAAAAAGGTTTCCTTGGATGCCAGCATCGTGAGCTGGCGGGAATCGCGTTGCCAATTTTGATACAGCCGCCATCTTGGATTTCTTGATTTTTCGACTGCTGCTGAAAATCACCGAAATCAGAAGCACCCAACGAAAAAGTTTAAGAAAAATACTTAAAATGTCGTTTTCTGTTTTTGTGTAGACTAACACAGTTGGATCCGTTCGTATTCTTTAGCTGAAAATGTATCTCCCAAATTTCCGAGCTGCTGCTGGCTTTCCGAGACTCCTACCTGACCTTTATTCACGATCTCAAGTGACTTATTGTCCATCCGGAAACAAATTTTCCCATTTAAACGAATACAAGTCTAGTTTTTCGTCGCAATTAAGCCCGAATTTCTGAGTTGGTTAAGGCCTTCGAACAGATATTCCACCGAAACGAACCGTTCAGTACCCTTCGGCACCCAACGGTTCGTTTCGGCGGAATATCCGTTTGGAGACCTAATCAGCTGAGACATTCCGATTTACTTGTGATAGAAAACGAGAGATTCTCTTTTGCTAAATGTCGCCTTGAACGTTCGTATCCTCAGAAAGTTAGTTTATTTTGTATCCGCTGGATAGCGTTATCCACCCTTTGAACAGCCGGGCCCAGAGCACGAAATAAGGTCAGCTAGCATATTCGGAACGCCCAAAAAAACTCGGATATTTTGAGGATAAGATTCCGTTCCCAAAACTTTTGTTTGGTTTAAATTTTCACGCTAAGGAATGCTAATATCTCAACCTGTTAGCTTACAGAAATAACCCTTTAGAAGCGTCAAACTATCTGAGAAAGTAGAAAACGATATATTGAGTATTTTGCCTAAATTATCTTGATGAGTGTCCCTGAAAGTGGGAACAGTCAGATTTCACTCTCCGGTCTGAGAAAGGTTAAGACTAGAGAAATAAATAAAACTATTTGGTATAATTTAGCTCTTCCACATATTTGTGACAAGCAGGTCCTTTTGATTACACCGTGCGTCTTTCACCCAATACGTTGTAAGGTCGTCGTAAACTTTCGTTTTAGGCGGATTATCAGGATCAAACGCTCCACAGATTTGACAAAATGAGCGATCAGTCCAGCCAATCACTTTATACTTTTTTCTCCATTTGAAATACTCATTGTAAGCAGTGTTGTTTTTATCCAGATACTGAAGATATTCCGCTAGTTGTTTAACGGTTTTGAAGTCCATAACATTGATATAAGAACCAGGAACTGCCAGCTTGGCATAGTTAGCACCTCCCATCACAACTGGGACGACATTCCCGTCACCTAATAAAAACAAATAAACAAACAAATAATATCGATAAAACTATAAACCAGTAATCAAAAGAAAAAACAAACAAGCAAAAACCACCCAAAATCGTCTCGCCGAGTTCATCTGCCGCAGAAATTTGCGTTATTATTCTTTGACCCATTTCTCGGAAAAGCTTCAACATATCTTTGCCTCAAATTGCTAGCTCCCCTTTCTTATGGCCCTATATTTCACACAGAAAACCCGAATCGTAGGAAAACAGGAAACCGTTTCGTGACGGACCGTTTTCTTACTTATCTGATCTTGTGGTTTTATCGCATCGAATTTTCAAAGTGCTCATGCCATCGAAAATGTAACACTTTGGATCAAGGAGCAGTTTTGATCCCAGTCTGAATTTGCACCCAGTCTGTAGTTTACAGGCCAATTAAATATTGCTTGTGTGTAATTTAAGGCCTAGTTCAAGCGTCGAACTTTTCATTCGCCGAACCTAATGCCAATTAGCACGGACAACTTTGGTCATTTGCATTAGCTTCTGTGCATACAACGTTTGAGCTATTGTAGGCCCAATATCAACCAGTTGTGTCAAAGAATTTGCCTACTTATCAACTTAATAATAAACTCGCCTAGAAAGAAATATTTACCTAAATTTCCCCAGTACTTTTCAGTTATGTAGTCCTCACACAACGCGTTCTCAAACGAAAGGTAGAATTTGTACTTTTTAACGCATTCTGTTGTCTTAGGGCAGTTTCGTGGCTCGCCGAACGCACGTCCGGAGCAACGTCCAAATACATCGACCTTTATGTACTTTTTCAGCTCGCGGACAAGAGATATTCGCAGTTGAGATCTGCAGTTACTGACTATCCAGGCGACAAGTTCTGATTTTCCTTGAGTATAGTCTTTCGCATTCGCTATTCCATTCCTCTTTATATCTTCTTGACTGAGTTGTTCATATCTTCCATACGGTGTCCAAAAGTCCGCGTCAGCTCTGTAGGTCCATGTTAAGTTAAACAGGCCGTTTAATGGCCTTGTGTCAGGGGTTGCGTTTGGACTTTCCCATAACGCATAGACCCAGCGCTGTGAAGTGGGCCTGCTATTCAACAATGATCTCAGATGGGTTAAACTCGGCATGTTTCTGGCGTGAAATATGACCAAGTCGCTTTCAGAAAACCGCTTGTTATTGTAGGTAAGTTCAAAATGGTCTAACGAACATTGCTTTTTGTCGTGTTGATTCGAATCGCATCTACCATTCCCTAACCAATTTCTGTTACCAAAGAATCCGGTGTAGACAAGAACGACGATCTTTCGCCTCTGTATCTCCGCTGAGTTGTTTTTCGCCACTATTTTTGGCCACCACTGCGTTTTGGCCGCGTCCTTTCGAACATCAAACTTGAGAATCGTCATTAGAATGAGAATAACACAACTTGTTACAAAGAAAGCAAAATATCTTGCTTTCGCTTCGTAACTTGCCATTTCAAAACGTGCTTGTCGTCACAAAAACAGTTTAGAGTGACGCGATGTGTCTAAAGGAAAAAGTAAAATCACCATAAACCGCAAGAAAACCATTGTCTTGTGAGACAGGTCACGTTGGTTTGAAAGACAGGTCCTTATGAGCTGGATTGTGCCTTTTTTTGGGAATTGTAAAAAATACATATGAAAAAAACGAGAGCCCAGCGATTTATTTAATACAACTCGATTGAAACGAATGCAGGGAACGGGTTGATTACGTTCAGTGAATTCAAAGCATTTCGTAATCAATTGCCCGACTGCCCTTAGGTTTAGCCAAATTGTTTAAAAGTTGCTTTGTTTAAGGAAAAGTTGCGAAATAATCGTCGATTCTATTTTTAAAAGCATTCTTTCGACTCTAACTAGTCGCTCTTATAAAGCGGCCTTCACACGTCAAACTGATGTTGGCCAACTCGTGTTGGCAAACTCAAATTGGTGTGTGTCAACAACACAGCAACATGTTGGCGAAAAGTTGGCGAGAATAGAGACACATTCTATTTGTCGCCAACAGTTTGCCAACATGTTGCTGTGTCGTTCACACACACCAATTTGAGTTTGCCAACACGAGTTGGCCAACATTAGTTTGACGTGTGAAGGCCGCTTTAAGTTGTTTACATTTCAAAAAATAGGGCCCCGAATGGCTCCAGCTTGTCTGCTGCTCCAACAGTGATCAATATAGCAAAGACGTTCAAGTTAAACCAACTGTGGTTTTTGTGGTAGGAGTGACGAAAATGTTTGGTAATGTAGGGAATGATCGGGAATATAAAGTGTGATGGAAATGGTGGTATGAATTTGTTACATGTGTAATTTCTGCGTGACATGATAATGTAGAATGCATAATAAACTGAACTCTAAACTTTATTTGCTGTAATATTGAATCAGGTTAGATTCCCTGGCGATCATCCGTCAAATTTATAACCCCTTCAAAGCCCGGCTTCATTTCAGTGGTGGCCGTTTGACTCCCTCGATCATGAACTCGAATCTGCGACAGAATTAGTTGAAATAATTATCTTTTTCTCGTTATTTTTGTCTTTTCCTGATTTTCATTAGTGTATATTGCACTTGCATGTGTGTGGAAGACAAGAGAGCAGAATACCTACCAGAATGAAAACATTCATTCGATTACCAACGTTGAGCCCGGTTTGGCGGGGTTAGTAATTGGATGGGTGACCAGAACTAAACTGAGTTCAAGAATAAAATACATTGAAATATAGTGAATCAGCTGCTGTTGGTCTGTTAATTTGCACTGATAAGTCCGAAAAATAGTCACAGTGGGAGAAACACAGTTTCGGGATTTATTGCTCCGAACCTTGAAAGTGAAAACCCCGAGCCTTTGCTCGTTGCCGAGTGTTCTTATGTGGCCGAACCTTGGCAGTGAAAATCCCAGGCCTTTGCCTGTTGCTGTGTTGGCAGCGAGTCTTGTCTGTGAAAAGTGGCAGAGCCTGGCCTGCCTAATCTTAGCGAGCCAGTTGCCTATAGTTTGATTTCGTGAAAACGTAATCTGCGATCAGACGTTTTTTTTGTGTGTGTGTGTGTGTGTGTGTGTGTGTGTGTGTGTGTGTGTTTGGGGGGAGCCCGAGGGGGAGCGCGAAAGGCGGAAGGGGGAATTAAAAAAAAAAACAGAAGAACGCCGGATCGCAGGTTAGCGAAAACAGTCCTGCGTTATCTTAGCGAGCCAGTTACTAGTAGTTAGATTTCGCAAAAACAAGTACAATCCAACTCAGTCACAGACTTCCCTGCAACTCCGAAACTCCTTTCAGCACTTTATTTGTAGCCATTTTCCATGGTTGAATTTTCATTTGTGGTAGTGTGACGTAAGAGCCTTTTGTGCGTTATCCAATCAGAGCGTCACCAAAGTGGTTACGGAAGTTTGTTAACGACCAAAGTGGTTGCGGAAGCTTGCTAACAGCCTTACGGTTTCATAGTGTCTGCTACGCGCATTCGCGCAGCAGACACAAAGATTACTTTATCTTAAAACTCGTCAGTTCCTCGAATATCGATATAGTAATAAACGGTACGCAATTGTCGTTTTGATTGATGGAGGATGTATTTCGTAAACTAGTGCCATGGACCAGTTTCCGTTAGATACCTTCCTTAGACGCTGAGAGAGCTGAAAAACCATTGTAATGCGCATCAAATGCATTTTCATAGCAATAATAGTTTGGTTAGTCGCGCGATTCATGATACTTCAGTGACCAATTTTGGCCTTACACGTCACTCAAGTTATTCAGTTTGGAGTAAAGCTACCCAAGTGAATTACTATAGGCCATTTTTAAAACTTTTGTTTCAACAAGAACAATAGTTATTTTGGACCCCACCTTTGGGGTAAATTAAATCAAAATGACAGGAAAAACAAACTGTAAAAGCTTTAGGGATACTATTCCTATCCCTAGCGTGAGGGCAGCGTGGCCGAGTGGTTAGCGCGTTGGACTCTCAACCCGGAGGTTCCGAGTTCGAGTCCCACTCCGGCCACTGGCTGGACTTGTTTCTCGGTAGTCCCGAGTTCAACTCCTCGGTTACGCTTGTAAATAGCCAACTGGTTTGCCTCCCGCCAGTTAGGTTTTAACCTTCTTTATCCTTAATTTGATTATTTGTTTATGATTACTTCAGTGGAGTGCCTGTGAACTAGCTGTATTAACTAAGTGCATTTCCACTTTTGTTTGTAACTTTTTTAATTTGCAAGCGAAACCCACCGATCCTTTTTGTACTTTTCTAAAATTTATCTAGGAACAATTTGGTGTGACATGTCATGGTTCATTACATCTAACGTTGCCATGGCAACCATATTTTTGAGTGAGGGTGAGTAAATGGGTGCGTTAATGGAGGGCGGTCATGGTTACGTTTAGGTGGAATAATACCCTAAAAGATGAATTTTGTTAGAACAGAACTTTGTGGGAAACTTCTACTATCACTTTATAGGGCTTTACGCCCTAACATCAAAATGAGTCTTTTCAAGTCACATGTCAAAATAGTTAATGATTAACTAGCATCTTCAGTTCGAAAAAGTGATGTTCATGGTAACAACGATAACTCACTAACTCAGCACGGTTGGAAAAGTATCAAACCAACTGTAACATGTACATAAATGGCATGACTGTGCAATAAACCTCAAAAATTAGCCAGTTTTCCTTCACTCGATTTTTAATTTTTTTTTTTACTTTAGGTAACAGGAAATAATTATAACACAAACAGTCAATTAATGAGACGTATTTCAAACCTGTATGTACTTTTAAGTTCATTGCACCAAAAAGTACTCACATATTGATGAAAATTTCAGAACAACACTTTAAAAATGCAAGGGAGATATCTTTGTTAAGAGTTCCTCTATTCCAGGAAATTCTGTTATTGAAGAAAAACGGTCTTAAAATAAAGGCATGAATTCTCGACAGTAAATTTATTTTCGTCCAACGGAATTCCTTTTCAAAAAAACATGTTTTTCTGTAAGAACTAGGATGTGCGTTAAAGGGTGCTTTCGTCGGCGAGTTCGTGGGTGCGTTCGTGGGTACGTTCGTGGGTGCGTTCGTGGGTACGTTCGTGGGTGCGTTCGGGGGTACGTTCGTGGGTACGTTCATGGGTGCGTTCGCGATCATAGGTGCGATCGTAGTGAGTATAGTGATTCCGCCCAAGCCATCCGGGTGGTGTCGGACTTATATAGCAAAAGAACTAAGGCCTGACAACTGACCAATAACAAACGAGTGGCGTCACAGACTGAGTACCAATAGAAGCTAAGCACGTGAAAGCTTGTGATAGTTTTTATTGTATAAAATACTTAACTGGAGCATAATTAATGCAGAATACTTGTCAAGTTTTAACTTGACACAAGAAATTCTGCTACCTGATGATTAACCTTCACAGCGAAACAAGTCAACAACATTTTCTAACTTTGTACAATCTGTTGCCGCTACAAAGTAAAATGCTTGTATGTGATATTCGTTACAAAGTCGTCAACTTGTATCGTAGTGATTTTTATTGCACTTGTAAAGCGAAATGTTTAGGATAATACTCGCGTAAAGCACTTAGTAGCTCCAATTTGTAATGAGCTGGTCACTGACTTGACATTTTGACTCTTGGCAAAAAAACGACCTCGCTGTTTATTAACTTGTCGCGCTTGTGTCTTTGATGGGATTTTTGGTCTTTGTTCTTAGATCACTTGTTCAAATCCAACGTTGTGAAAACTCTCCTACAGTAGAACTTGCTGTTTAGCTTAAAGGATCTTTGAAGACGCAGTTTTTCAAGGAAGCTTTGCCAAGTCATCGCTTTTTCTTAGTATGTTCTCTAAGTTGTCTTTTTTTTTTAATGGTTATTATTGAATGCTTAGATAATTATACATTTTCATGGACCCAGCACAATGAATACTTCAAAGTACATGTATTATTAGTTCGATCCCAGACACTCGCGGTGCGGAGTAATTCTCCAATAGAGTTTCCGCTCGTGGTTTTTAACTCTATGGATTACCTGCACTTTAAGGAAGCAGTTGACCCCAAATTTCGAAAAAAAACTTGATCATCAGCCGAATTTGAAAAGTAGGCTACACAGGAAGTTTATTATATTGGCTTTTTAATTCCGGACGTTTTTTGGAATATATTTGAAAAGACCGCCTAAAATTTGAGTTTTAATTGATGGAAGTCATTAAAACTGGCCTTAGATACCATTGATTACGGTTTGTTGATTTTGGTTGCTATGGGGTTTACAGTACCCGGTTTTTTTAAAAAATACGATCCAAAAGTGCTCTCCCATTATCCACAAGTTCTATATTTTCCAAGTTTCCAACTAAGAAGGCATTGTGCGTTATAGCGTATCTGCATTGTCAAGGTTTTATTTTTAACTCGTGAATGCAATTCAGGAGTTCTTGCAGTTAGGGCTGAATTTTGACTCGCTCGCTCGATCATGTAAACTTTGTACTTCATATAAGCCACGACGAGTGATTGGACGAATGAAGTCACGTGAATTTATTCGTCCAATCACACGTCGTGGCTTATATGAAGTATAAAGTTTACATGATAGAACCGTCTACTCGACCATCAGTAAACTTTATACCTCATATAAAGTTATTCAAGTGTCGTCACAAGCATGGGATTGTACATACGAAGAAAATGGCCCCGCCGGCGGATCGGTCCTAGATTTTCAAAATGTATTTTTTCTACTCTTAAAATTAAGATGCTTCTATTTTGGAGCTGAAAATGGGAAGGAATTACCCCGAGGAATAATCGAACGCCGAACAAGAGGACATGAACCTCTGCTGAAGCGACGAAAAGCCATTTCGTGTTGAGATTGTTTTGATCTTCAAAACTGATTAACCTAAAGTTTGTTCTAAAATTTAAACCGAACCACGGACTTCAAATAGATTTGACAAGACCTGGGTAAACGCTACAGTAGGCGTTAAATGTTGTTTTGAAATGTTGACTTGCTTTTTAAAAATTGTTTAACTGATCGTTTGATCCAGATTTCTATAATTTTTGCAATTTTGTTCACAAAGCCGCTTCAAACCGGTCACAATGAAACCTTGTGATGTGTCTGCCAAAATTACATGCATGTGTGCATGCACACAAGAAAATCGAACGTTTTTTGCTTCTAAAAGTAAATGTATTGTTTATTGGAATGAAACTTTTGGTTGGAAAAGCTTTTTGTCAGTTATTCTGTCTGTTTTAAGTGATAGTTTGGTTTGGGAAGAAATGTCTTGTAAACACAGACTAATTTGCGTAAGTGGTTTGAAATTTGATACGAGCGGCTCTCGTCAACTTGCAGAAAATTTCAACAATTTTCGTTTGCAAGGTTGTTTTCTGCCTAATACCCGATAGGTAACCATAGTTTTTTTTATCACAATATATTAATTTAACCATTCTAGTGTAAAAAGAAGTTAATTTGGGGAGCCAACAATGTTTAGTTATCTGTTGTTTTTCAGTGTGCAAAAACACACGCAAAACTGACGGCACACATGGCACACACAAAAATTTTTGCTACAAATCTGTTTCTGTTTCCATTTCTTGGTCTATTTCTCGATTCATAGAACTAAAAATCCGCTCTCCTCTAATAATCGGTTAAGAAGTCATGCTTTTTTGAAAAAAAAAACGTATGTGGCCTCCATTCACGAGTTGGCTCATAGCCCCTTTGATTTGAATTTGTCGATGTAAGTAGAGGCAGAAACCAGTAGAAAAAGAAAAGGAAAGTTTCGATCGTGTTGCAGGAAGAAAAGGAAAGGTTTCCATGGCAAAAAAGTGTGGGAAATACGAAGAGAAGCAGAAGCGAATGGAAGACATGACACCAGCGAGGAAACACGCTTGGAGCCGCAACCGGGCCACAACCGCCGAGCACATCCAAGGTTCAAAGTGAGTACGATGATTTTCTTGCCCGTACTGCGCCAAAGAATATGTCAGAACTGAAGCTAATGGACAGTTCTTTTGAGAACTTTGATAACCAAGAAGGAGTCACAACTCGTTCTCAAACTGCAACTATGCATGATCATGAGAAAGCACATGGCTTCAAGCTGCAAGATGCTGAGCTGCTTTCACAGTGTATTGGGAAATCAGCTATTTGTAGCTCATGCCGAAATTTAGGATCCAAGCTTCAGTTGTTTCAAGAAAACTCCAGTAGGGATGGCCTTGCTGAGTTACTTTATTTGAAGTGTTCATCTTGTGCTATTATCACCTCTCTACAAACAAGTAAGAGGCTTGGTGGCAAGGGTGGTGGGGCCTTTTGAAGTGAACAGAAGGTCTGTCTTGTCCCCTCACCAGTACGGTCGTGCTGGCCTGGCTAAGTTCTGTGCTGGAATTGAACTTCTACCTCCAGTCACCAAGAAAGCATGCGACGAAAACATGAAAAAGGTTGAAAAAATAGCCATCAATAATGCTGAGAAACTGATGTGCGAGGCGGCACAAAGGTTTAGCCAGTTGGCCGCAAGTGAGGATGAAGAAAATGTGCTAGTGATCGACGGCCAATCTGTTACAAAAGTTGCTGTTTCCATTGATTGAACCCGGCAGAGAAGAGGGCACAGCTCTAATATTGGTGGAGCATATTTCTGACTTCGGAATCACTGTCTAAAAGGATCTCACTGACCCCACGACCAGCGAATTGGTATATTGTGCTCTAATAAGACCCAAGCTGGAATATGGAAGCAATTTGTGGTCTCCAGTTACCGTTCGTTGGTTGAAAATGTTCAAAGTAGAGCAACCAAGTTTGTACTAAACTGTCCACCAGACATGCCATATACCGAAGGACTAAGCAAACCAACCTCCTCCCTTTAGAATATCGCAGTGAGATTGCGGATCTAGATCTGTTATTGTTATTTTTGTAATATAGAAATTGTATTAAAACTACTGCTGTAAATAATTACTTCCACTCTTTTGGACCTAAGTATATGTCACGAAACTTCGATTCGAATAATTATAACCTTACCTTGAAACATAATCAGGATTATTTTCGAGAATCATATGTTATAAGGTCAGTGGAACTGTGGAACTCCTTACAAACCAGTTTAAAAACCTGTGACTTCCGTCACTCAATTTAAAACTGGCTTGTGTTCGTTGTAAATAATTTTGTTTGTCTAAACTAACGTCCAACCCCCCCCCCTCCCCCCTCCTCCCTGGCAGCAGCTAAAATTCTCAATTTCCATCAAGCTTAATTGTAAAATTTAGTAAACATTCTTGCATATTTTACCTATACATGTATTGTCGGCTTTTTTCTTCTTGTCTGTTTTTTGTGGGAATTAGCTGTCAAGTGGCACGAAAGTTCTGTTCCTTTATTCCGCCACTTTCGTGTTTCAATGTGCTTTATTACTATTTATTGATTATTTATTTGTTATTGTACTTGAAATCATAATTTATACTTGTGGCAAACTCACTAAATAAAATAAATAGAAAAATAAAATGAAAACTCAATATTAGACATTAACTTTAAAATCGTCGAAGGAGTTTTCTTTTCATAACTGTCAACCGTCAAAATACCTAAAATACAACCGTCTACCGGCACAAATATAGCAGTTAACCGCAAGGCTGCTCCCGCCATTAAGACCCGTTCCCCGATTCACTTCACACCTCAGTGGCAAAGGCACGTCTGCGAGGACGTATATACGTCTTTAGCATTCAGAAAACTATAACAGAGAAACTTGGAGAGTGTATTGCACGTACAAATCGTTCCTTTATGGTCCGCATCGTGGGAATTGCGTCACCAATACAGATTTCATCTTGGTTTTCTTGATATTTCAGAAACTCTAGAAAATCACCCAAATTGACTCAACAGTTATCACAGCCAAGAAAAGAACATTAAAATGGTCAAAATTTACTGCAAGAAAGTTAACCGGCTTTTTTCATTGAAAAATAAGAAGAACAAAAAAGTGAAAAGCTTGCCTGTCAAAGTACGGTTGACGTGCAGACATCGCATGGTTTGGTGGTCTTTCAGAGTAATAAAAAAAATTAGACGATCAAAATCCGTGCAGAGAGATTTCGCTCCCCGGTCGGAATAAGGTTAAGACTAGATAGCAAAACTGCAAAACTTATAAATAAATAAAACTATTTCTTATAATTTAGTTCTTCCACATAGTTGTAATAAGTCGGTCCTTTTGATTACATTGAGCCTCTTTCACCCAATACGTTGTAAGGTCGTCGTAAGCCTTCGTTTTAGGTGGATTTTCAGGATCAAACCCACTGCAGATGTGACAAAATGAGCCCAGGGACGTTGTAAGGCTCACTTTATACTTTTGTCTCCATTTGAAATACTCATTGTAGGCAGTGTTGTTTTTATCCAGATACTGAAGATATTCTGCAAGTTGTTTAACAGTTTTGAAGTCCATGACATTGATATAAGAACCAGGAACTGCCAGCTTGGCATAGTTAGCACCTCCCATCACAACTGGGACGACATTCCCGTCACCTAATTAAAACAAACAAACAAACAAACAAACAAACAAACAGACAAACGAACATTAACAAGTAGTAATTCTGAAAGGTTGGTTTCCATATGATCACAAATTAACGTTTCCGGCAGCGGCAGATGCTCTTAGGCTAACAGAGATTGTTCACACGCTCGATTGCAAGCAATCCCAGAGATTTGGTTTTCATATATAATCGCAGAGAATCGTAAACGACCGCAACACAAAGTGATTTATTCTTCCTGCAGACATCGACCAAATACGAGCTATTATGGAACGAGTTCCGATCGGAGCAGGATCGCAAGAGATCAGGGACATTTGAATTCTTTCAGTCCATATGAACACAGAACATTTTGCTGTTGTGCTTGTCTGCGACCTTATGGAAACCAGCCTTAGTTTAGTGATCGCAGTTCCTTAATATGATAACAATATATGCAAAAATTTGTACGTTCTTTAAAAATTAACAAGGCGTTACGCCGCTCGCTGTTCTGCGACCTTTTTTTCCACTAATAACGTTCATTTGTTAGTTTTGACTCACCTCAGTAGACCGGTGTAAACTTGTATCAGGCAAAAATGTCAGTATTCTTAACGCTTTTTGTCTCATGAATATCAACACTCGAAAAACATTCTAGCACAAAAACATAAAAAAAATTAAGGCTAAACGAGGTCTCTACTTGGATGAAAACCATTTACCATATAAACGCTCTGGAAAGAGGATGTGGAAACATACTGAAAATCATATTATTTCATAAAAAATAGCGGTAATAAATTTGCATTCCGCCTTTATTTTCATAACATGAATATTGGTCACACTCGAGACAACGAAAAACAGCTGTAGAAACTCTACTTCGTTTTATGTTTACACAGTTCTTCTTTGTCTCTTCATAAAACCATTTCGCGAGCCGTTACCATATCATCATGGCAAGAAGGAAAGTATTTTCCATCCGTCTTAAACACAACAGCTGTCATTAAATCACACGACTCTTACAAGCTTGTATATGCCGTTATCAATCATTCGATACAAAGAAAAAATGTTGATATGTACCATCTTCCTGCTGAATCGGCCTATGTAGTTGGTTTCAAGCAGACGGTTCGTCGGCTCCATTGAGAAGAAATAATGGCGATCAAATAAAAACCCTCAAGTGTACGTGGTTGCAGAAAATTTGCATTTTCCAAATATTGGATAAAACTCGTATTCAGGCAACCCTTTCCCGTGAAAAATAAAACAATATTATTGTCTACCTGTTGAAAATGCAACTCGTAGAAACTTGTGAATTAAAAATATACTTTTTTTCGGCATCCCTGCATCAATGGAGTAAACTTTGTTCGCTCTTACAACCCCATGAATAAAGGTTGTACGTACCAGGCTCAGCGTACCAGTGGTTCAAAGGTTCTCTTTGGCGCTTTAATTACGAAATTTTTAAGCCCTGTTAGACCTGACAAAATTTCAGTGTACCCAGTGGCAGTTGAATCTTTAACCATGTTAACCGCAATATGCACTATTGCTTAAGTGTAATTGTCAACGAATACGCATACTTATCAATCATATTAATAAAGTCGATTTTTTTTGTCATACTGCACTGAGTTAAGGCCTCATCTAAATAAATTTAAAAAGACAAGAAATGTTTACCTAAATTTCCCCAGTACTTTTCAGTGATGTAGTCCTTGCACAACGCGTTCTCAAACGAAAGGTAGAACTTGTATTTTTTATGCAATTTCTTGTCGCTGGTCTTCGACAGATTCGTGACTCACCGAACAAATGGGAACAACCTCCAAATACATCGACCTTTATATGCTTTTTCAGCTCGCGGACGAAAGATATTCGCAGTTGAGGATTGCAGTTACTGACAATCCAGGCAACAAGTTCTGTTTTTTCTTGAGTATAATCTTTTAAAGTTGCCATTTCATTCGTCTTCATATCTTCTTGACTGATTTTCTGATATTTTCCATAAGGTGTCCAAAAGTCCGAATCAGTTCTGTAAGTCCATGTTAAATTAAATAGGCCGTTTAATGGCCCTGTGTCAGGGGTAGCGTTTGGACTTTCCCATAACGCATAGACCCAGCGCTGTGAAGTAGGCCTGCTACTCAATAATGATCTCAGATGGGTTAAACTCGGCATGTCTCTGGCGTGAAACACGACCATGTCGCTCTCAGAAAACCGCGTTTTGTCGTAGGTAAGTTCAAAATTATCTAACGAACATTGCTTTTGGTTGTGCTTATCTGAACCGCATCTACGTTTCCCTACGCTAACCGGTACCCACTTTCTGTTGCCGAAGAATGGAGTGTAGACAAGAACGACCGTCTTTCGCCTCTGTGTCCGAACTGAGTTGTTTTTCGCTGCCATTTTTGGCCACCACTGCGTTTTGAGTACGTCCTTTTGAACATCAAACTTGAGTATCGCCATTAGAATGAGAATAACACAACTGGTTACAAAGAAAGCAAAGTATCTTGCTTTGTAATTCCTTTCCATTTCAAAACGTGCTTATCGTCACAGGTGCAGTTAAAGAGAAAGCGATGTGTTTTCAGTTCTTTTCGTCAATTGCCTTTTTGGTATGTTAATTTCTTCCCTTTTGTTTCAAGGGTTAAGCCAAATCACTGTAAATAATAAGCAAATTAATTAGTATTTTATCGGAAGTAAACGTTTCAGGTCTCCAGTGGTCGTTCAAGGCGATGTACTACTAAACAGAGTAGTAAAAGCGATAGACTGAGTCGTAACTTTAATAGGACAAGAAACGACATTGATGACGTTTTACCCTTTACCAGGCCTTTTATTCGGTTAATGAAAAGTCTAGCTTTCTGACTTGTAAACAGCTGGTTATCAGCGAATAAACCTACTTCTTGCCTTATTTGGAAAGCGAACGCATAAAGTGCCCCGGTCATCAAAGTTTCACCGCCGGTTGTTTAGTAAAATATTAATTTTGAAATAAAGATTGCAAGCCATAACCAATAACCAGACTGAAGTTGAGGATTTTAAAATAAAACAATTATTTCCCTCGCGCTGATATCCTACTCAGCGCTACGCACTTCTTTGGTTACTTATTACTTCATACCCAACACGTGCTCGTGGATAATTGCTAATTAAAACTAATAGTTATTACGCTTCATATTTTCTTTTTCAGCATAAAGATTTTTACGAGGTTTGAATTTTTGCCATTTTTTCCATCCAAAAAAAGAAAAAGAAAGATCTCCCCGAGAAAGCTTATTTTCGGGGAAAAAAGTAATATTGCCCTCCTATTGAAATTGCCAACGTCAAAAACGAACACTGAGCAACCAGTTAACAACCAACCAATAATTTTTGTGTTCTGGCTTTCAAAATCGTGAAAATCGCAAAACTCATAAATTCTACCAGAAAATAATGACTAACCAAATCACAAATAATAGCAGATCGTTAGGTCCGTTTTGTAAATCTCTTCGTCTTTTGATCATAATATCTTTGGTTTCAACGGCTCTATGGTGCTTGTTTAAACCTGGAAATATTCACATATATTATTCATCAAACTAATTACTCATCAATTATTTAGAGCAGCTTATCAGTAATCGGCAAAGTTACCTTGTTTTTCTTGAATCCTTTTAAATTGGTCTCTTTTAAATTAATCAGGTATTATATGTTGTAACTCTATTCTTTCCTTTAAATTAGTTGTATGAATATTGTTGTAATGCGCAATTGATCATTACCTCAAGTAAATTTGTACAATATAAGTTTATAAATTATTGTTAACACATCTGCCAATTTTTCGTGACAAGACTTGAAACAAGACATAGGGCTTCGACAAAACACAAATCCCCTACTGACCCCCTACTGACTCCCCTTACTGACCCCCTCTAAAATTCACTGGAAGTTAAAAAAATGAATCACTTGAACTAATGAAGAATATTATTTTTAAATACGCTCACCTTTTAACTACCAAGATGGCGCAAGATGGTCTATCTGCTTCATGGCATTGTTGCAACTCCTTTAATCGCAAATGTTAGTTCCCTTTTCTGATAAACGAGTGGCAAATGTATCGAAACAACATCAGTAAACTTTGTTGTCCACTTCCAAGAAAAAAGAAAACAAAAACAAAATAAACGACTTCTGCGGAAGGACAAACACACATTGGAACAACCGGAAGTTGTCATGTCTTAGTAGTTCCAGGTACCGCCGTCCATTCGCCGCTTGCACGTGGGATCTAATATGGCAGGTTTGTCTGTATGTGGCATCACTCAACGGAGCATTGATATGATAAAACAAGATGAAACTGGAGAAATCCTGCGGTAAACACGGAGACTCATCTCGGAGTCGACCCCTGATCAATACACACGCACCCGGCTTTAAAAATTATCAGAAGTGTTTAGTATTAAATTATATATACATGTTTTAAATTTAGTTACCTTTGAGATCGTTAGAATTCTTATACCTTGTCTTGATCATGTAACACCAATAATCCGCTTTCGCTCAAAAGCGCTCAAAAGAATCGCTCAAAAGCGCTCAAAAGAAGAAAATGGCTGCGCCCACGTAACTAGAGCGTGACCTGGCACTACTAAGTTACAGACAGAACCACTTCCGGCTTCTCGCAGGTTTGTTCAATAACTGTCTCTTTACATTTTCCCGAGCAAAACAGTTCTTTTTTCAAGGAAGTGGACAACAAATTTGATAATGTCTCTGCGCCGGATACATTTGCCACTCGTTTATCGGAAAAGGGAACTACGTTAACATTTGTGATAAACGGAGTTCTGACCGCGATGGCATGAAGCAGATCGACTATCTCACGCCATCTTGGAAGTTTAAAGGTGAGTGTATTTAAAAACAATATTCTACATTAGTTCAAGTTATTACTTTTTTATTTCCAGTGAATTTTAGAGGGGGTTAGTAAGGGGGCTCAGTAGGGGGTCAGTTGACTGGGGGTCAGCATTTTGTCGAAGCCCCAAGACATACGTTATTCTAGTCGACGGTTCCAGTGTATGTTTGGACATAAAGACAGTCGAGAACGTAATGCATGTCAAGAAGCAATGTTGGCAGTGAACCCCTCCTCCTCCCACACACGTGCCACTTTAGCCCCTCTCCTCCCTCCCCCCTGCCGCCAAAGCCCAGACTGGCAAACGAGGACGAGAATCGAAGTTAAAACTCCACCAGAGTCTGAGTAAATAAATGATATAGGCAAACTGAACCTCTTTATTTACTTAAAGTAATACGCGCTTTGATAATTCATTAATCACAATAACAACTGCGTTTTGTGCCTTGCGTTTAACAAACTGAGATGGTGAATTCCAATGTTTCTCATTACAGTAATCTTGTTTCTGATCTGCATAGAAATTACCTTTTCATGTTCAAATTCTTCTAACACTTGGATCAGACAGGCACATGATGGCTCTGTTGTGCAAACGGATTACAAACTTGTTCCGTTTCAACTCCCCGGCGGCCCGGAGGCCCGGCAGCTACTATGGTGAAATCGTACAGCTTCAGTCCGCTTTTAAAGATCGGGTTACAACAGTGTTTCAGGAAAAACCAAAAACGTACCACATTTCAGAGCCAATAATAATTAGATTTTTTTCCAAAACTTGTGCCAGTTCGTTCACTTCGGAACAGTTTCTTTCACTCAGCTTTGCAAAGAAACGCTGCAACACGGCTTTGCAAGATTTTGGCGCCTTTTTCGTTCAGTCACGTGATCGATTCTTGGACCCTTTTTACCTCCTTTCTCATTTTTTCCTTTCTTTCTTGATTTTATAATTATTAGTGGTTGACTTTTTTTTAAGAAAACCCGGGCTTGCTGAATATCAAATGATTATAACCAGCTCGGTGCTACCCGCTTAGTTAGTTAACTATGACATTCGATATCCAGCGCGCCTTCAGACTATTTGTTAATTTGATCCTAAAAGACGCTGGTTGAACAGGAAAGTACTGCTCTGTAGCTTTCATTTTAAAGGTCACGCTCGAGGATGTCATCGAAGATTCAAAGGTTACAACAAGGTTCAAACATCGAATTTTTTCATGACCAGAACAGTGACCCTAACTTTCATTTCTTAGTAAACTCTTACAACTACTTATATGGCTCTATCTTTTGAAACTCTGCAAGAAAACCTCAGGTGTGACCATTGAAATTGAACTCCAACGATGTTGAACGATGTTGTATGAAACTGTTGAACCAGTTTGGCTGAGTCCTTTGGTTGGTCACAAATTTGCACAATTTCGCCTCCTTTTGCATTCCGTTCAAATAAATCTTTCCTCTTCCGCCTGTTTGAACGTCCCATCCAAACTTTGTCCTCAATAAACGTCTCCAGTAAGCTTTCATATATAGCCAGGTGGACGCACGTTTTCTGCAAACCATGTTTTATACTCACTGGTATCCTTGACTTCGTCGATAAGATGATCAGAAATAGAACGCCAAAACTGGCTGCCTGGTAACACACCCATAGCTAGAAACCGAGGATCTGTTTGCAAGAGCTCAGCCAGATAGTTCACGTAATCCTCAGTTACACCAACCAGTTTAATGTTCGTAAAATCCTGCAAGTTATATTTATTTACTTCTTTAAAGCCTAAACGACGATGTCGTATTTGCCAGCCTGGGTATTGTACATCTTAGCAAACTCGGGATAGGAGCACGCTATTTGTTTAGGAATACCTTTTAATATATCCCGCGCAGAGCTAAGGTAAACAGCATCTTGCAGTTCCTTGAACCATCTGTGTCATAAATGGACTTTTTATCGCAGCGGACAGATGCTTCTGGCTCTGTCCCTTCTCCAACAGCATTCTTGCGGAGGGCCTTCCTCCCAAAGTTTTCTTATACGCGCCTTCATATTCATAACCTTCTTGAGGGCGAACGTTAACGTAAGATCGGACTTTCTCAGGGTTGTTGGAGTACCCTGCATTCTCTAAATAGAAACGTGTATCCAGTCATATTAATCGAAAGTTGACACGGTCAAATCCTAGAATTCCCCCTATTCTGCGTTACAAAACGTCTGACACTGCCGGGATGCACAAGTCTACGCCCTGAGGCCAATATAAAACACAACTAAATACTTAGGGAATTTGAGGACTGTTCAAACAGGCGATTGTTGATCTAAGTCAAGCCGCAATAAAAGGTGCATTTTCAAATCATCTGTGTGAGATACCAGTAGTTTTCGCTGCGATTCCAGGGGGAAATTGATTGCATTTTGATGTGACAGGAGAGCACGCGTCGCCTTTTCATAAAATCATTACCATCGCTATGATTGCTGTTCTCTTTATTCGCCGCAATCTTTCAGATAAGTCTCTGGTTAACTTAATGATTATACCCTCAGAAATTTCCTAAACGTGAAAAAGTATTATGTGATAATTTGTCAACTAGTCGGCGTCTAACTACAGATGTTATTTAAATAACAGGCGTTTGAAGTTTTTGCTTTAATCGAGGTCTGACAAAAATGTTGCAGGGAATTGTTAACTACACAGAGATTATTGCCTGGTTAGGAAGTGTATCAGACTGTCCACAACCGTTCTTATTTACAGCTTTTCAGATGCTGTCATATGAAATATCGCAATCCACTAACACTACGATAATCATGAAAGCCAGTCATTTACCATCGACATTGCTCTGGCGTCGACAGCCAGTTTTAAAATAAAACGAATCAAACTATTTTGTTTACGACAATGAAATATTCACTGCTTTAGAATTTGCTTTTTGTCAAGGGTATCGTGTTCTTCCACAAAGTTGTCTTTGTGCTGACATAACAGTCACTTAAGAGCCTTGGTTTTAATAGAAATTCATTCAAGCGAATCACACTGGATTCGAGAGATAAACAAACAACTAATATTGTTTTAGGAAATGAACGAAAATAAGCTTCTTAATCCAGGACTGATACAAAAGGCCGATGTAATATAAGAAAGACCTTCCAGAAAAAAGTTAGGCACGGTTGTCAGTTATAGATAAAACCAAATCTGATTCCAGTAACAGTACTGAGCACCACACATGTTGCTCTTGAGTGGTTAGACATTTTTTAATGGATTTCTCAAAATAGTTAATCAATAGATCAGTTTAATAATTTTTGCTAAAAATTATGTTTAAAAAAATGCTTTTTCGCAATCATTCGTACGGGAAGTTGTATAACTTGTTGGAGGATTTCATTCACTCCCCCAGGTGTCTTAATTTTTCAGCTCTTCGAAGAACCAGGCGAACATTGGCTAGCTTAAAGGGCTGTCATATTTTTTCTAAATTATATCTTTTTATATCTAACCCTAACCTTTGTAATGTGCTTTATGACAAGGGAACAAGTTGCCCCTTTCTTCTGACTGAAACAGCCAAATGAAATTTCAGTGAAGCGAATCAATTGGCCCCAAGTTAATCTTTTTCTGGTAAGGCCGACACGTCCCTTCTTTTATTCCTTCGTAGCAGAAACTAAACCCCAATAATAAAGAAGAGAAAAACCTTTAAGATCAAAATTCTGCAAGGTTTGTTTCAAGATGTTAAGAAATGAGCTGTATTTTGCGTATGACTAGGGAATTGCGTCCCTCATAGCTTTTAAAAGACTGGGTATCGTTTGTCTTCACAAGTCAGTCGACGAAACTTTAATGGTAATGTAACGGTGATTTTACTGTGTTTTGATCAAACTAGTGCTAACATTAAGACACTTTAGCTTTCCTGAGAGGCAAAATATTCCTTGAACACCAACGCTAATGAAATTATTTGAATTTTTGAAGGCAGGACAACCATGATACGTTTTTAACGGCGAATTTTCTTAGACACGAGAGAGGAACTTGAATAGCATTCGCTCAATGATTTCAAGTTGCAATCACTGACCATCTCGAGCCACAAACACTTTGTTAAAAAAATAACTTTAGTGAACTAATAGGGTAACGTTTAGCAAATCGGTCGTTCGTATGGGTCTTCCACGAATGCATATTTAGGTCTTATGGCTTTTTAAAGTTTTACTAAAAACAGTATAATAGTTCCTTCAAAATAACCACTCAAGCGAATAAATAAGTGTAACAACTTCAACAAACTGAAGGGTACAATAAAAGGCTTGTATTTTTAAATTTGTTGTTGAACACAATTGTAATGATAAAAAAAGGTTAAGTGAAGGTAGTTGAAAGTTTCGTTTAAACAGCATCATTATCCTACTTTAGTTCAATTCCATCAGATTTTGTCCATGGTTTCAAATTACTGGACCGAAAAGAGCCTACCAAATCTCCAATTTTAAATCCGTGAACCGTGGATTAATGGACGGTTTGAACGGTTTACTCGAAGGTTGATATTGTTGAATATTCGACCAGAGAGGGCGGACCAATCAGATTGCTTCAGTGTAATGAAAGTGTTGCTAAACTATAAAAGAATGCCAACAAAGACACTGTTCGCAAAAATTTTCGGGCTAAATAGGGCAACTCATAGAGAAAACCACTCACACGGCTCACACGCTTGCGGGAGAGAGCCTTTGCTCTCTTCGGTAAGGGAATCTAACCATGGCTGGACTGCAACAAATAACAGCGACAACTGGTCTTTTTTGGTTCCAGCAGTAGTTTATTTTTCTTTAAAACAATGAAATGTAAACCAAGAAATGTAATTGAATAAGGTGTAGAACTAGATTCCTTATTTATGATTTGTACATACGCGTGTATGTTACCAAAATACAATCAGTGTAAATGGTACGGAAGTGAAAAACGTGAGTTTTTTCATGCATGCCCTGGAGACGAGATTTTTAAAAATGGCCCACTGCCTGGATTTTTTAATGCCCTGGGCCCGGTTGTTCAAAAGCCGGTTAACGCTAACCTGGGATTAAAATTTAACCTAAATCAATGTTTCTCTTATTTCAAAAGAGTTTTCACAGCAAATTCCAAGTGACCGTTTTAAAGCAACCAAAGTCAAAATGTAGGGCAAAAAAGATTTACAGGAATCCGTCTCGTTTGGCTATAAAACGGAATTAAAAATTGACGCTAATCCTGGGTTAGCTTAACCCTGCTTCGAACAACTGGGCCCAGGGTATCGAAATTTATGAATTTTGGGAAATGTGACGGTCGGAACTGATTTTTGCATGAATTTGGCATGAAGAGATAAATTTCATGTCCAAACCGTTCTTTCTCCATTTTTTCCTTGAAATTTCACTTTCCAAGCTGTTTTATTTTAATAATCTTAAGAGCGAATGCCTGAAAATTTCGAGCAAAGATTGGCCACAGTTGAACATGACTTTTCGCTCATATTTGGAGTGTTGGTAGGCAATACCAAGTTGACAATCGTGATGTAGTTTGTTTTCCAAAAGAACGGTTCAATTTTGGGAAAATTGGAAAATATATTTCTCACGTCCTTGTTCTCAAAACAGCCAAAATTAAAGGCGAATTTAGTAGTTACCAAAATATTGCTCTCGTCCAAAAGAAAACAAAGCTAGAAAATGTTAGCCCTAAGATATTTACTTGGGAAGTGTTTCATGTCTCATTTGACATGAGATTGTCTTCTTGGTGACAATTGAAAATGGAAACAAACGCATTTTAGGACGCAAATTTTGCAAGGTGATAAAAATTGCGATTTTACCGCTATATCGCGATCAGGTTTTTTTTTCATGTGCCCAATAATGAACTGTTCTAGGATTCGCGCTGGAAGTTGCTTAAGAGACTCTGACTGTAAATATCGAAAATCGTTGGACAAGCTCAAAAAATCGAAAATCCTGATAACCTGTCAGAAGAATACCTTTGGGGAGCTATCTTCGAAAATATTACTTAAACCTTCTGAGATTCTCTTGTTTTCGAGAAATTCGGAAAAAACGGTTTTGCTTAATTAATTATGCAAAAATCAGGTTTAAAATTAAACAAATTGAATGCGCTTGTTTGTAAACAACTTGCAACGCCAGAAAACAACTTAATTTTAAATGATAGCAATACTCTTCTACTTTCTATCAATGGGAATTGCATGGAGTTTTGCTTTATTTATGTGGTTTGGTGGTTCTTTGAAACAAAGGCATTTTGTGCACTTCCGAAAAAGGCAAAAATTAGTAAACTTCAGAGGCTTAAGATAGGTCTTGGTATGTCTAATATCGAATTGAAATAAACACTGTGATAAAGTTTGGCCCTACTTCTATTATGATATGAAACAAAAAATCTGGGCAATTCAGGCTCGCACTGACAAAAACAAAAATTCGCGAACCAGTGTTGCCAAAATTTGCATAATTTGGATAATAGGAAAAAAACTGTAATGGAAGGACGACTTGAAATATGACAAATCGTTTACCGTAACTATTTTCAGATGGTCTTTCTACTAGATGATGCATTCGCTGGTATCTTCATTTTTCTTTCTGAAGAATTACAAACAAATTTGGAAAATTGTTGGTGAAACTTAAGAGTGCAGTGGGTTATCATATTTTGTCAGATGTCTTTACTCTGCAGCACCAGTGGCTTTTCGTTGTTATTTGCGGTTTCTTTGGGAAAATACTAATGTTTTCGAAAATCCAAATGGTTTCTTTTGTTAATCATTAAAGTTGACGTACGCGTATAAATAGAGAGCTAAAATGGCTGTGTAAGGTAGGGAACACAAAGTACACTCGAAATAATCAAGTCTCGCAACCGAACACTGCACGTTCATGCAAACGTAAAAAATATTCTTCAATGAAAAAAATCGTTTCCTCCAAAACTGTGAAAGAGCTCTCAGCGATCTTGCAAAGTAAAACCAAACAAACTGTGTATTGATATCTCTTAGATATACAGCCGCATTAAGAACTCATAAATACCGATCCCGCTGCCAGGACGTCCGTGCTTTGCGTTTAATTTTAAACATATTTATACAAGTGTAATAATATTGATAGAAACAGCACATGTTTTGACAAATACGTATAAATCATAATAATAATGATGCACTTTTGCTTCCTGGCAAAATAGTGTCATTTCAAAAAGTCGCCCAAAATCATAGTAGCCGTTTGAAAAGAGCGATCGAGTCACGAAAACAACAACATACTTTAAGTCGCAGTTTTCTTCTCTCGAAGAGAAAGGTGTCATATGTATACAAAACTAATTCTAGACTTGCCTATCGGAATTTTCGTCCCAGTAGAATATCAACTGCACATGACAGTATGCCCCAAACACAGGGATGCGTACGGTATTCGCTGGAGAACTAGCCATGCTTAAAACAGCGGCCAATGTAGGAGACCGCATTCAAAAACTGCCATAAGTAGGTTGACAAATTGACAAATATATTCACGTGACACGGGTCACGCAACAGCTTGTGTAGAACTTTTAAAACGTCTTCTCCTTCTCTTTGGTTTTACGTAGAAATAGTACAAGCCCAAAACAATGCAATAATAGATTGAAGAAATGTTTTAGTCTATTTTTTGTGTGTCTTCAGTGAATAAAATCCTCTAAATTGAGCTCACCCAAACTACTACTTTTCATTTCATTCATTTCATTATGCAAATTTTGGCAACACTGGTTCGCGAATTTTTGTTTTTGCCAGCGCGAGCCTGAATTGCCCAGATTTTTTATTTCATATCGTAATAGAAGTAGGGCCAAACTTTATCACAGTGTTTATTTCAATTCGATATTACACATACCAAGACCCATTTTAAGCCTCTGTAGTTTACCAATTTTTGCCTTTTTCCGAAGTGCGCAAAATGCCTTTGTTTCAAAGAACCACCAAACCACCTAAATAAAGCAAAACTCCATTGCAATTCCCATTGATAGAAAGTATAAGGGTATTGCTATCATTTAAAATTAAAATTGTTTTCTGGCGTTGCAAACGGTTTTAAAGCAAGCGTTTTCAATTTGTTTAATTTTAAGCCTGATTATTGTGTAATAAATTGAGCAAAACCTTTTTTCCGAATTTCCCGAAAACAATAGAATTCCAGAAGGTTTAAGTAATATTTTCGAAGATAGCTCCCCAAAAGTGTTCTTCTGGCAAGTTATCAGGATTTTCGATTTTCTGAGCTTGTCCGCCGATTCTCTATATTTACAGTCAGAGCCTCTTAAGCATTGCACTAAAACATATGTTAAAACTGTAATGGGTATTTTGTTTTTCGTCTCCCTTGAGAACCTCAAAGTTAGAGATATTTCGTGCGTTTTTTGAATAATTAATTAGTTACGGTGGAACGCACAGTTTCTCGGTCCGGCGAAGAAATGAACTCTAAGACAACTTCTTACTGACGACATTATGTAAAATGACAGTTAAATGAAAAGATTTAGACTATTAAATGACTTACCTTAGACCAAAGATACAAGTCCTTCCAGTTTATAGAATGCTTCATCAACTCCTGATCGGTCCAAAAGCGATCGAGCGAGTAACGGCTCTTTAAAAAAATCTTTCTAATGATTTAATTCGAGCGGAAATTTCATTCGACCTATCTATTCTACTTTTTCGAAGCACGTTTCTTAACAGAAGGGCACATTGCAAAACAGATGAAGCCGATTTAAAGCGATCAACCTAAAATTAAAGCAGGCGGAAGGGTGTCTGTAAAACCCGGAACACCCCGGAACACACCCGAAACACCCCGGAACACACCCGGAACACCCCGGAACATCCCCGGAACACCACGGAACATCCCATAATGCCCCGAAATACCCTCAATACAACCAGGAACACCCTTGAACACCAAAAATAGTGGTCAGCGGTCAGACTACTCACGTATAGACTGACCCGAGGATCTCCGAAGACGAACGAAGATTTTCGAAGACTTTTGCGGATCACCCGAAGATTTCCGAAGCTTGTTATCTAGCATCGAATTTAATGACAAAAATAACATTCATTTGGTGCGTTTGATTTTGAATATTTCAATTGAATTATTGAATTTGTTGTAACTCATGCGAGATTTGCTTTATAACTCTCGACAAACAGATGTGACGTCGTGGATATAAGCGAAATTCTGGGGTTTGGCATCCCAAATAATAATTCAATTCACCATATAACACGCCACGGTCGCAACAACTTACTCTTGGGCATTGCGTGACTGATTTTGCACGCAAAGTGCGTTTCACTTTCAATACCACGAAAAAAATGTAAAACATTATGTATCCACATTTTCTTGAACTTTGCAAAGTTCAAGAAAATGTGGTATGTACTCTCATCGTTGATATTTTCCTCTTTGTTTATTGAATTTTTTCTCTTAAAGTCTAACTAGATCGGGTTGTGACAGTAAATAAAATACTTGTTCCTTTTCTTGCTATAAGAGTGTAAACTCCTTCTGCTCCCGGATTACATTGTGACATCCCTCATTATAAGCCCTCGGGATACCTCTACAAACTTATAGTGAGCACTTTTTTGCAGGCGTACATTTCTCCTACTTATTTGTCTTCCGAGCTACGCTCTTTTGTTAACCAAAAATATATCCAGGCCCAATTGCAAAAACGTTGTAATTTAGATATGAAAAGAGAAAGCTGTGAGATGGGAATTTATTAGACATGGAAACTACGTTCTCGGATATTCCCAAAGCACTCTGCAATGTGGTATGATACTTCAAATTAATATAAACTGAGCTGATAAAAGGTGAAGTGGCCATCTAAAAGCTCACATTTTGAGCGTTTTCAAAAGCTAAAAATGTGAACGCTCGATCGTGAACGCTTTTTTTAAACGCTCAATTAAAATTGCTCTGCGTCAGAGCGAATCCTTGAATGTAGTTTGCATGCCTAATCTATTCCTTTCTCTTTTTTTTAAAATTTTTTTATGAAATGTTTTTTTTAATTAGGTGTATATATTAGCGTAACCCAACCGGCGGGCAAACCGCATTTTCCATGCGCCTGTGGTAATAAGACAATGACGATCGTGTGTGTGTCACCTCGGAATAATGACCTCATAACATTGCGTGACACTCTATTATTAGGCTTTGTGTCTTTGAGGTCAAACCTGAGCGTGATAATGCAAACTTCGCACGAGAAATATCAATGCAGAATTAATAATTCAACTGTCCCCTTTTTTGTTTTTCACTAAAAATCGTAAGCTTGTTGATATGAAGGACACGTGTATTAATCAGGAGCCCTGGTATAATATATTTTTCCATTAAATATTTTAGTCCGGCAGATTGGTGCAAGAATTGTGGAATTTATGGTAAAAGCACCAAATTTTGCACAAAGATAGAGAATTACCTACTGAACAATATTAGCTATGGACCCACCTGGGATCCATCCCATAATTGTAGTTATAACGGGTTTAAGGTGGCAAACTAAACTTCTAACATGGAAACGAGGCCGGGTGAATTATTTCTTTATTTTCAGCAAAGTGAAACAGTGTATAGGAAGAAATTAACAAGTTAAACCGAAAGATGAATTACAAAAAGCATTCTGAGACATAATTGGCCTTCTTGTATGATCACGTGACTAACCACGTGTCCAAATACGCTTTTTAATACCAAGCATTGGACATTGTAATCTTACCCTGACTCTCTCAATTTGCATCTTAGTTATTTGGTCAAGTTCATACCTAGAAACTACGAAAATGCTATGAACCCATTTGGGATCCATCCCATTAAGGTGGCTCACTGGACTTCTAACATGGAAACGAGGCTGGATGAATTATCTATTTCCAGCAGCGTGAGACAATGTTTCGTAAGAAATTAACAAATGTAACCAAAAATAATTACAAAATGCACTCTTAGACGTTATTGGCCGTCTAGTGTGATCACGTGACCAACCACGTGATTAAATACGCTTTTTATGCCTAGCTTTGGACATAATAATCTTATCCCGGCTCTTTTAATTTTTATATCAATTATTTGACCAAGTTCATACATAGAAACTACAAAACAGTAAAATCTTTAAAAATTAAGCCCTAAAAACGTCAAACCAACTTAAAAAAGCAAAACACAAATTCATAGGAATGTTGTTAATAATGCAAGCGATACACAGATTTGTTCATTTGCATCCGGTATTCTGTTGTTCATTCTCGGTCGCACAGCCCCGCGCAATTGCACAGTGCTGTGCACGGCAGTTCGGCTTTAATGCATTTGCATCGTCCTGCACAGCCTCTTTCATTCTTGCAACCACATTTCAATAGCTTCTGACAGCTCTGTGATGCCTGGGGAATTGTCATCCACAAGGGCGCTTACATATCATTAGCGACTTTAACCCAGCCCCATTCACTTGAACACGGAAACAGAGGAGACGGCACCAAGGAATTGCCCCAGCAGTGGCCAGCCTGGTACGTGGACCTCTTTGCATGTTGACGTAAGGCATCTGAGGTGGGAGGAATGGCTTCAATATCTCTCCCTTTACGTGTAAATTGGTCCCTCCGCGCATCATTTACTTTCATGCAAGCGCTGGTACGATCATACATGATGGTGACGTATAGCTCAAGAATAGGCATCACCTCATCCATAACATCCACTGTTGGAGCATTGCTAAGAGCTTGGAAAGCTGCCGTCACCTCATTGAACGCGGCCCACGCTTCCCATGCTGTCTTTTTGCCATAGTGGGCAAAAGACGACGTTTGATCACAGCCTGTGAAGGCGTGAAATGCGAGGAGAGCCTGTGACTTTTCTTCGCCAATACTACAGGATATGTCGTGTGCTGGCAAATATTTCAGGTGTTTGCCAACACCAAACTCAATCCAAAGCTCGGATAAGAAAAGGTATTGGAATTTTGTAACTGAGATGACTACAACATCCGTATCGACAGTGCGTACCATTACTTTAGTGTAGCCACGTCTTGGAGCGTCAACGGCATGTAGTAGGAGCCTCGTATCGGCTTCTTCGTACGTGCAAGGTGATAGATCTGCGGCGTCAGTTCTGTCATTGTTAAAGACTACTGACTCATGTTTAGTAGATACTGCTTCTCCATGGTCAGTTCCAATTGTGGTAAGCTGCTCGGCCAGGTAAAGGAAAAGTTCCTCTTTGTTCTCATCAACCCTCAAAAAGGCTGTCCAATTTCCTGGGATCCTGGTGTCCGGTCTGACGCGTCTACGGATACCCTTTCCTCTCTTGCTTCGTCCAGATCTTTAAGACTGCCCGGGAGATATCTGTCCCATACCACATCCACCCTCTCGACATTCCTTAACTGGTTTGTTACGTATGGAAGGAAGACGGTCTCGCTGTACTCTTGAAATGTCTTGGAGGCTCCAGGCTTAAGCATGTTAACGATGGCTGCACCATCTAGTAGCAGAGCTTCAACAGATGGTCTTTGTGCTTGCGCTGGTCCATTCTTCTCGAGACACGATAACAAATCCGATTTGGTACCAGATCTGAGCTTCCCATACTGAGATAACGAAGGGGGAAAACTCTGGTTCTCGTGACCAAAGAATCATTCCAAATCACCATCCCTGACCTGACATGAAACGTAAAGACGTGAAAACAGAGAGCAGTTGCTTTTTAGTGATGCTATCTTGAGTTTATCACTAGACTTCTCTTTTGTAGCGGGAGGACTGCTGATTAGTGACAACTTGTTTTTCTGGATTGTGTCAAACAGTGGTGTTGTTCCCTCCTGCAGCCTTTTGGTAACAAACTGCTGATACTGATCCTTGCCTAGTTGCTCTACAGTTCTGACCGTTTCAACAACCTTGGAATCCGCAATGTCACGGGTGTGTAGCACATGCAAATCTCCAGTTTGGTCTGCTAAGGGGTTGCCCATTTCTTCAATGGTGCTATCAACTGCGTTCACTTGATTGAGGAAAGTGTTTTGGACCCCTTTCATTTGCTCGTGGTGGCGTAAATCTTCTTGTTCTACTTGTTTCGCTGTATTCCTGACCAATTCCTGGGACAACTCGAAATCGTTGATTATTCTTGACATTTCTGGTCCAGATACCATCCAGCGCAATAATTGAGTTGAACTCTCTGTTAAGCCAATAGCTCCTCCGTCACCTTTGACGATCTTGTTGTTTTGCTCATGCGCTTGATCAATGGGAAGCGAGGAAAATGCACGGTTGGTTTTATTCACTACAAAATTACTGTTCTTGAACTCTGCTGCTATTGCTGGAATTTCTGTTTCAAGACATTCCATATCGTGAATATGAACTGGCAGCCATCTCGCGTAGTGGGTGTGGTCTAAAGCAAAAAACCACGGCGCTAGCGATTTGCAGGCATCATTGTAAAGTTGAAAGTTCCCTTCCCTCAAAGACCGGACGAATATCAGAATGGTGAGCTGGAAGTGAAGCGTAAGCGACCAGTAATGAAATTGTGGACTTTCTAGCTCTGCTTGCTTGCACCAGTCGCTGAATGACATGGGCTCTTCTCCTTCATCAACACCCTCCCGATAGGTCTTGTATGCCTTATCCATAGGGATATACAGAGCAGCAGCAGTAACTTGATGTGCGTGGCGGGTGCGTGAAACGTGCGAAGCTTTGAGAAAAGAATCAGCGGTACCTGGAGCTGTCACGCCAGCTTGTACTAAAACGCTGGTCCAACCACTATCCTCTATCAAGCTTCCTAGTGCCTTGAGAGCCGCAAGCTCAATATGAAATCCACCAAACATTACCACCAGCTTTTTCTCACCATACACTGTCGGAAAGTTCCATTGAATCTCCTTGGCAATGGTATAAAGTGGCTGATCGCAGGCGAGAACTGGAACCTGCCCTTGATTTAGGAAGTTCACTACTTTTGTGGTGACGTCGATAGCATGGCAAATCATAGCCGCTGAAGCTGCTTCTTCGTGAAATAAAGGTAGCAACGAGCTTTTACTCAACTGATTTTCTCGATTAGGAAGTAGCTTGTTTGCGTGGAACACTGCCCATGAGATTTGCAAGATATTTTGTGATATTTCCTTGTTTAGCTCATCTCTTACATGCTCTAGCCATTTATACTCTAAACTGACTGCTTCTTTCACTCCAGGGCAGATTCTTACAAACGGACCTTGAAGAGGAGGAACATCTGGCTCGTTCTTGGGAAGGATAACTGGTCTTACGGCTGTGTAAGAATCAGGAAGTCGAGCAAGACGCTTTGTCTTCGAAGGCTGATTGTCAATGCTCACCATCTCTCGCTCTTCTCCTGGAGCATAGGAAGTGGGATGTTGAAATAACGATATGCCGGTTCCATGGAAAGCACCTTGCGCAGTTACAGAACTCGGGCTGTGGTCAATATTGTCCACGGCAGCAGTTGTGAAAACTCCTTTAAGAAGCTTAGGCGGACAAATGACTCCTTCTGATTCAAAGTGCGCGCAAACACTGTTTCCCATGTCAGTCGATAATTCCAACACTCTATCATGCGAGATCGACAATCCCAGATTGTAGAGCTTATCAACAAGTGTACGCTTTCGCGTTTCTGCGTCAGTCATGAGGCCTAGATAAATGGGCAGTGGCGGCTCTTGATCTCTGGAATGGTAATAGGAAGCACCTTTTGTACCGTTGTCACGGCGCCTTTTGGTTGCATTGAAAAGCATCAGTTGAGAAATACTTAGACTTGTCTGCGCTTCTGTCATATTGCTTGACCGGGTCTTGATATCTGGTCCCCCCCCCCCCCAAAAAAAAAATCATTCCAATTAATGTTTTCAGAGACTCTGGGTCAGATTCCTGCTGACAACTGTTATTAAATGTGGCGTTGAACTTTGATTTCGTGTCCGACATATCCCTACGAATTATCCTCGTTGCCTTAAGGAGGGTCATCGCTTCATTGTCAAAATCGCGTTCGCAAGCCTGTTGAAGCGCAAAAGCAACTTCGTCATTGAATGCTAGAAAAATGTCTCGCCCTTTCTTATGAGCCTGAAGACCTGGATCATTTGCTAAGAGCCTTCCTTTAAGATCAGTACAGTGAACTCGACCAGACACCTCCACTCCAAGTTGCGCCAGACGGTTAGAATACATGTCCGTAAGTTCTGCTAGCCTAAACACCGTCGAAGCGCTACCCTTTGTCTCGGTGTGCGTTTCTTCTATATATGCAACTAGTTGTGCTAAGGCGATACCTTGGATTCTCTTTTCATTTCCATTAATTGTACTCTGTTTCGACCTCTCCGCTTTGTTATAAAGTGCTACCAGGCATTTCGCATGATAAACTGCTTCTTGAGAAATCATATCGCCTGCACTCAATTTCGAAATTAACATCTTGTCTTTCAACTGATGCGCGCACTCGCGAACCCTTGTATCTATATTAAAAGTCGAGGCATCATGAAGCTTTTCCGAGGAACGTCCACGGAAAAAGCAGCTTTTTTCGGCTTTTGAAGTGGTTGCGCCAGAACATGCCCTTGCAAATTTAGAACGTTGAGGGGATTCAAGCTCCTCTTGTCTTTTCCGTTTGTCTGCTGTTTTCAACTTCATGTTAGTAAATTTATTCTGCAGGATGTGTTCAATTGACTAACGAAATCTTTGCGAACTGCCTCTACACGTGTGTGGGAATAGTAACCTGGCCAATTACGACACTTTGTTGGTTTCCTCAGGCACAGAAAAAAGGTTTAAAATTTGTGGTAGATGAACTTTATTGCATTTTCGGTTACATAGTTAGAGATATATGAATCGTATAAATTGTGGCTTTGAACCAATTTGGCGGAAAAGGTGAAATATGGATCTTTTTTACCTTTCATCTCACTCTGCTTTCGGAAAAAGACCCATTGGATAGCCGTCTCAATTTGTTTTGCTAGCCTTCTAACTCAAGAAGAAATAAATTTAAAAAGAAGTACGAATAAAAATGAAAAAACAGGCAGCAAAAGGAAATATCGTTTTGACTAAAGATGTTCACATTTAACAACCCGTGAATAGCCCCTATTTTTCGTTATGTTAATTGCTTCAATCGCAATTTTTAGGGCAGCGTTACAGCCCTATAATGACGAGGCTGAAAAAAAATATTATCAGCGTATTGATCATCGTTTTCTTGTCTATTCTGAAATATATTTTCACCCCAAACCATCCATCAATATCAGTGTAGTATCGCCGTCTCAAATTTTTATTAGTTTTGTCACGATACTGTACGTGCAATCACGTGACCTGTCACGTGATCAACTGAAACGACTCCACGATCAAAGAAAAGGAAATATATTAAGTAATTCTCCACTTTGGAGGACTGTCGCTCTTTTGATGCAGGACTGTGGCTGCTACACGAGAAACAGAATCCCAGCCTCGTTCCTATGCTAGAATTTCAGTGAGCCACCTTAAACCCATTGAAACTGCAAATATGGGATACTTCCCAGGTGGTTCCATAGCTAATATTGTTTAGTAGGTATGTCTCTATCTATGTGCCAAATTTGGTGCTTTTACCATAAATCCCACAATTCCGTCATATTTTTGCACCAATCTGCCGGACTATTTGTTCTTTCGCTGTTCTCAAAAGCTTCGAAAATATTCCGAAGCATTCTTGAAATGCTCGGAAATCTCAGGGTGATCCGCAAAAGTCTTCTGAAGAATTGGGAATCTTCGGAGGTCTTCGGCTTAGTCAATTCGTGAGCCTCTGACCGCTGACCACTATTTTGGTGTTCTGGGGGTATTCCTGTCTGTATCGAGGGTGTTCCGGGGTATTATGGGATGTTCCAGGGGTGTTCCGGGGTTGTTCCGGGCTGTTCCGGGGTGTTCCGGGGGTGTTCCGGGAATGTTCCGGGGTGTTCCGGGGGTGTTCCGGGGTGTTCCGGGGTGTTCCGGGAGTGTTCCTGGTTTTACAGACATCCTAGGCGGAAGCCAGTAAACGTTTGATAGTCAACGTGATTACGCATATGTTTCGAAGTTGCGTGACTGAACAAACTTCTACGCAGCGGGGAGTAGTAGGGGCAAACCTACCAAAACAATGAGGCAAGTACATTATGCAGAAAGAGAGCTTTTTCTTTTTTCTTTATTTCTTTATTTCTTTATTAACCGGCCGTCGCTATGGCGACCGCCGGTTTATAAAATGGGCACGGTTTTGTCGTGATAGTCAGTTGGCTTAACATACGAACAAAGTGCTGTAAAGCTTGTGGTACGGGTACTCAAGAGCGGTACTGTGTTATATAAGACGCATGCGCATATTAGTCTGCTGAATGTTACCTTCGTGTGTTCTTGTCTTTTAATTTACAGTATTTAAGATATCAACGACGAAGGGTTGTTAAGTTTGGGGTTTTTTTGTATTTGTCTTGTAGAACGCATGCGCAATTGAGTAAAGCAGCTAATAGGATTCACTGGCGAAAAATGTAGTTCGCATGCGCTGCGCAAAAAATCACGTGTCAGGTTTCCAGCGATGTAATTGGTTCAGAAGCGAAAATGCCCGCGAGAAAAGAATTAGAAAAAGGAGTGATGGCTGCCGTGTTATGGCGATAGCCAGATGGCTTTTTTTCACGTCTGCGAGAAATCGAAACTAGATTTGTCCTCGTTATTAAGTGGATCATATTCTGTAGGCAATTTAGCATCCTGGGACAGTTCAACAAATGCTGCCAGTCGGTTTATTTTTCTGCAGTCGACGTTGGAAGAAGCTGCCTCGCGAGGAAAAATGGCACAGAAAAGGTCAGTGATTTGAACGTTTTTGTTTGGTGTAAGTTTCATGCCACCCGGTCCAAAAAGAAATTATAAAAGGGTAAGAAGTCGATTTCTGGGCTTTCTGTAGATATATGACTTGGCTTGGACCGGGTGGCAGGGAAGTGATAATTTCCTGATACGTGTAGACTGTTTTGGGTGAGTAATTCGTACCATGTCGAATATCATGGATGTTGTTCAGATAGTATCTTATTCCGGTATTTTAATGCAAGTTATGACTACGAGATGTAAACTTACTTTCTTTACTCGTTTATGTAGATTAAGCCTATGCATGACTTTCTGTAAGCATGGTTTGCAGAGTTACAATATTTTATTTGCCTTTTGTAATTTCCACAATCCCGTTTTGTATCATTTCAGGCTGATAAAAAATGTGTAGGTTGACAATGAATTTTCAACGTGTGGATTATTTTAATGTGTCTTAAGGTTTTTCACTCTCTGTTATAAAGATGTTTGTTGTTTATATGACGAGCAAGAACCAGATGGAAACATTTAAGCATTTAAGTGTAAATTTTTGAAAATTACACATTTTTAGCAAGTAGATTTTTCACTCTTTGTTATAAACATTGCTTGATGAACAAGAACCTTTTGGGGTATTTCTAGTTTCATATTTAAATTTTTTTTGGTTTTGTTTTTAGTTGTCAGTCAATTATTTATCTGTTGCTGTAGCGTACCCCAAGGGAATATATTTTATTTTCATTCTGAAACATTTTTGTACCCCCATCCCTTTTTTGCTTGGGGCACCTCCCCTGTTTATCCTGAGTAAACATTACCTCTTTTTGTATTAACATATTATATTGTAAAGTTTAACTTTTTTTCCTTTTTCTATTTGGTAATAAAGCTTGTTGTTGTTCAGTACATAAAAATATACTGTTCTTACAGTTATTATAGTCATGGACAAAAATTACAATATTATTGGCCCAAAATTGGCAGTCACGAGAGTCACTAATACTAGAAAAATGATGCTTGTCATAGACACAGGCACATTGGGAATCAAACTTGGTTTAAATTTTCGTAAAAATAATTTTCATAACCCCTGCTTTACCTTTAGGTGTTGTCTTTGCCCCAGAAATGCTGGATGCAGTGTTAACATAATCCTTGTCCAAAATGATAGTGGTACTAAATGCTTTCAAAATGTAACATGTTTCAGATCTTACCACCTCACACCCTCCTTTGGTAATCAGAATAAAAAAATGCTTACTTGCCTTTGTTTTCAAGCGTTGTCATTTGCACAAAGGTTGGATCCAAGGGGTGCTTGTTGATTAATTTCAAAACTGATTTAATGTCAACATTTGTATCATATGCTTGTTTTTTTTTTTCAGACCAAGATGAAAAAGTTTTCATGGAAGACTGAGCAAAAAAAATGGAAACACGCATTGGCAACAGGACATTATTCAAGTTGCATGGTGATGAATGTACATGTGTAAAAGGACATTATATTGTGGAGAGAATGCAAATAAACATGCTCTTTGCAGCAGCACTTCATATCTTGTATCTTCTCACCTCTTTGTTGTTGTTGTTGTTGTTATTGGGGGAGGGGGGTTACTCCTTTAGTGCAAGATTGTCAAGACTACTGTAATTCAGATATAAGTTAATTATAATGGGGTCTTGATGCTGGCAAGCCGTTGTTGGGGTGTTCACCTACATACCAACAAGTGTAGTTAATAAAAAGTTTGCAAACTTTAGTTCTTTAGTGAAGACACTTATAATGGAATCAAATCATGATTGGAACTCATTTACTTCTTTTAGGATTTTGCTCAATTAAATGTTTTTCAATGCACCCAAGATTGTTTATTGAAATATAAGTAATGTCAGCTGTTTCGGTGTGATTGTTCAGTTTTAAACTCACTAGGTGAAATAATAGACCAGCTTACTCTACAGCTGAATTATTTGGGCCTGTTATTATATGGCTAGTAATACAGTTCAAAAATTTATACCACACTCTGCAAGTGAGACCTTTCTGTTAAACAGTCTTCACCATTGCATGAGCCTTTAGGTCGGTGTAATTACTGTAGGTCAGCAACAAAACAGTTGGACATTTATCACATCCCTGAAAACCAGTTTATATGCAATAATTTTGAAAGAACTTTCAAAGTAGCACAAAAAGTGTACTGGACTGGCAAGTCGACTACAACTGTAGGAGCAACAAAACAGTTGGACATTTCTCACATCCCTTCAAAAATCTAAATAACTGAATAATTCAAATCTTTTTTATTATGCTCAAAGCTCTTTGGGACTGTGTGCTATCTACTACTGAAGACAACTCCAAATTGATGTTCACAATTCTTGGTAAGGCCTTGGTGGCCTGTAGTTTTTAGTGATCTATAACTAATTTTCAATCAAGTAGTTGCATTTACTAGTAAGTGCAAAATACTGAAAATTTAATTTGCCTTGTAACAACCGATAAGAATCGAAGTAGAATGGTGTAGTTTCTTTAGGCATATAAGTTCTTTGACCATCCCCAAAAGGGTTGCCCTTGAGTAGAACAAGGTCACAATGAGAACAAACAACGTTTGTTGGAGTGTGAGAATCTAAAACATTCAATTACTTCTTTGTGTAATTTTGTTTATGCATTTATAAGCTTAATATTTTTTCTAGCGGTACACAATGCAGGTAAGACTTACTAACTCCACACCAAAGTAATGCACTTACTTTATTAAGGAGGATACTCTATAATTTGAAAACTGGTACAACGCTTAAAAAATTCTGTAATGGTCGACGTCAGGCACGATATTATTCTGCAATACAAAACACTTCCTAACAACATGCTATTTTTTAACTTACATTCACACCGATTAAAAATGGCATTACATTTTCCTAGACCTGTTTCCCCGACTGCTGCAGGCTTTCTCAAAACGTAAGTTACAGGTGGTGACCACGAAAACAAATCGTCCTATCCATCCACAACCGACCTCCTCTAAGACTTATAACCCTTACGCTGTTCTCGTTCCTTTTACTTCTGTGTTTCTTCTCGAGCTAACAGTCAACACTTGCCGAAATAAGAAAGACCTCCAACAACTTTGGTGGCCATCTTGAATTTACGAGCTCGATCACGTGGTCACGCGTCGACCAATCAGACATTTTTCGCCAGTGAAGCTAATAGGATGGAATGCGAAATTGGCTGTGTTGTCTGATCTAGTTAGTGGTTATGGTGAAAATTTTTTTTTGCGCAGGAGTTTTTTTTATTGGGATTGACATTTTGAGGGTGTAAAAATGTGGGAGTCAGAAGGATTTGTGAATGTCAGGAGCATATCACGCTTCTGTGAATGTGATTTGCTTTGAAAGTTGCGTTTTGTATAGGAGCGGTGTAATATTGTGCTGCGTGAGAGGGGGTTTCCCTTGCCGTTTTATGGGGGGGGGGGTGGTTTGCGAAGTGGATTGTAAGGTTTCTGATTGGCTAACTTGTATTTCGCAGCGGACAAAAAGGACAGTTGCGTTTTGCCGGTGTGGGCTAGGAAGAGAAGGAATTGGTACTAGTATGATGATGCAATATTAGTGGATTGCACCATCAGTACATGATAGTTCTGACTTGTGAACGGAGAGAGATCAGTGTTTATTTGAGGCGAGAAGTTGATACGAAGGAATCGTCATTAATAAGGAGATCAATTAATAGGGTAGGTGTTATGAGTCTTTTTGCATTGAAAGAACGAAAATATCTGAATATTATCGACGGATTTGTGTGGTTTGCGTGTGGTGTACGCTAAAGGCTACGAGCAGTCTCTCTTTCCGTTCAGAGATAGTGAAGGAAAAGAAAAACAAGCGAGTGAGCGCGAAATCGATTGCGGCTCGACAGGCGCGTTAGCTTTCAAAGACGTGGGCGACTTTCGTCCCCGCTCGCTTGCTTACTTTTGCAAGGGGATTTCCGAGTTAGCAAACCGGATTTAAACATCACGTCATGAGATATGCCTTGACGTGCCCCATACTCTGACGATCTGCTCGAGCTCGTGTTTATTAAGCGTTATATTTTGATTCTACTGCTATGTTCACTGTTTGTATTTAAGGTCTAGGCACAACAGACAACTTTCGTCGTCGCTGTGTGAGCATTCTCAGTTGTGGACGAATTTATATCGACATTCAACGTTTGAGTGAATTTGCGTTTTTCAGCACAAATAAAAGCGATAAAAAAGATAAGCTGAGTCATCAGAGTTTAAACATTACGTCATCCAGTAACGCTATAGTAAAAATATTGTGTCACACAAACACACTTTTCGTCACGCCAGTTCGTATAAATAGAGGATCGCGCTAACATATGTGAAACCTAGGGGTGGGGAGGGTCAGAATGGCCGGTTAAAATGCCCAATAGGCTTTCTTGTTTATTTTGGTTCGAAATACTTTCAAATATTTTTATTCATTTATTTAATTTTTTGATCAGACTGTAAATCATTTCTCGGCAGAGGACTGGAATGTTATCAAGCGGTCTGACGGCCCTGACCCTGTTTATGACGAAAAAATGTCCTAAAATACCAACCGTGTTTAGCAAAACGCCTTCCATTTTTGTTCCCTGTTTAGGACAAACGAAAAAACTACGCACTCTCTCGTCTTTTTTAGAGACCGGCAAACGTTACAGCACGAATCGTGCAACAATGACCCTGTTTAGGATATTTTCAGATCCTGTAGGACTGACTAGCATAAAATTTTACTCACTTTTCAGGAAAGAGAGGCCAAAAACCATACTCTGTCCAGCGGCAAGTCCCCGTAAAGGCCATATAAGGTACCCAATCTCTCCCCCCCGGTCTGGGTTCGATCCCAGAGTGCATGCGCATTTTTTAGCTAGGAAAGGACGCCTTGTTTTAGGAGATGCTGCTATTCCAACACTTATCCCGCAAAACTCCGTGAGAAGCTACCGTGTAGACTTTCTCAAACGTCCTTCGCTTCTCATTTCCAGTTCCGGTGGTAGGCCCGCACGCAAAGGAGTTTTATCACTTGCAGCGCGCCAAATCTACAGGAGGAATTTTCCTCCTGTGGATCTTATCCAATCAGAAACAGTCTTACTGACGCGCCGTCAATCAAACTGACTCACGCCACATGAAACGTGAGTACGTGACTGAGTTGTTTTGATCAAACTTTATCGAGAGACTTCTTTTGATCGCCCTGTGTTCACGGTCTATTATACATGGCCTGAATTCAACTGCAAAGCCGAGTATAGTGACTATAGGAATCAAGTCTTCATTGTTTTAGTTATGCTTAAAAGAAAATCATTTGCGACTTCTCTCAACTCGAGTTAGATTTTTCGCACAAATCCGTATAAAACAATATTCAACTCGCCGGTAATTTTAAATCTTAGCTTATGCTTAAGCTCATATATAAAGTTTAAGGATATTTTAGTTTTCGCAAACCTAAAACCTAAACTTTCAGGAGCGAAAAAACAAACAAACAAACAAACAAACAAAAAACACCAGAGTGAGATTAGAAGCGTAGAACTCAGCTTAGCAAAAATCTACATGATACATAGTTTGCCGCTTGAAGTTGAAAAATTTGTTCATTCATTTCCGATAGCGCTTCACGCTCTCGCGCTTTGAAAAAAAAATTCCTGAGCTCGACCTGTGGGCAAGGCTAAATTTGTCGTATTTAAAGTAAGTTTGCTCTGATCATCGTAACATTTATGCTTTATTCATTTACAATTTCGATAGATTTTGTTGGAATCGCCTTGGAGTAAATAAAGCTCGTCGCTTCGATTCATTTTTTCGGGTCGGGCCGTCGATTTGTTTTTGGGTACCTTCCCCCCCACCCCCCATCGCTCCCAATGCCTCGCTCCGTTTCTTTTCGGCGATTTCGTTTTGTTTTCACAACGGTTACTCTCAACTTAAAAACCGTCTTTGCGAGGGTTCGGTTTCGATCCGAGCAGTTTCGGCAAATACAATGTAGAAGCGATTCTCCGCTTGCGCTGCCAACACACGTCCGAGAAGAAGTTTCAAATTTAGAGAAGTCTTCGTCTTCTGCGAACCTGTCAAGAATCTTCTCATTAGCACAAGGTTGTCGACTAATTCACTGCATTGTTGCCAAATATTTTCGGCAACAGCAACATGAACAAACGTTTTGGTTGGAATACCTATAAACTTTCCGTTACGAGAAAAGTGTTTGACAGATCCGCCCACCAGACACACGACTGACACGGTACCAAAAATATAAGTTCCCGCCAAAATGACGTCACTTGATGCGATTTCCTGCAAGAAAAACAAGTCGAGCTCCCGCTCCCTCGCGCTCGGTTTTTTGGGGTTTCACGCTTCCGAAATCGCGCTTCCAAAAAAAAAAAAAACTCTGAGCTCGACTTGAGGGCAAGTCTAGCTACCGTGCGACAAGACATTATTGCAGCCTAGTACATTCTTCATTATTTAACAGTCGAACAGTAACCTTGACAAACGTTAGGTTTTAATAGCCACTCAATTCGTTATACAGCTCATTTACTTGAGTGGGCTAGTGACTTGAAATCTAATTACAGTTCATTAAACTAGAGTCTGCTAGACTTTTTTCTCCTCTACACTTGCGCCACTATGCTGAAAATATTCAGTGATCATTTTCTAAGGTAGGTGCTGACAGAAAGTTAATTGTTTTCTTTCTTCTGCCTGAAACCGGATAACTTCACAAAGATTATGTGGTGGAATTGTAAATTGGGCCTCCGTCAACTCAACGTAAAGATGGTTGTCCTGTTTGAATATTTGCATTGTTATCCTGTGGCCACGTCGCTTACGACCCAACACTTCAGTGTCAGATCTCAACGAGTTTCACTGCTTAAGGGACGGACCATTAACTTTTTTAACAATGGGGAGGGAGGGGGTAGGTTAAGCTTTTTTTTTGTCTTTTTTGATGCCCGTCTTTTTGGTTTCTCTAAATTAAAGCTTTGTAGGAACCGATCTTATTCAGTTTTTATGGTATTTCTCTGAATCTTTTCCCTGTTCATGTTTTTTTCTTAACTTCCCATTTTTGGTATTTGCTTAATCCCCCTCCCTAGCAATAAATTGCTTAGTCCCTTCATGTATTTTGTGAGAAAGGTATGTAGTTACTGTGAAATTTCATCACGTGTTAAGACATGATCAACCCTGGCAGGTGCATTTCCCACCAAGGGCGACAATTCTTTCAATGTATGGGGCTTTCTTCCTTATTGTTATGTCACCCGTTGGAATATCAAAGTGCTCACGGATATCCCTAAGCATTTGAATAGCAAACTTTGATAGCTTTGAGTTTGCAATAAGTTCGCAAAGGTTATGGTTGTCGTAGCAGATAGGGTGTACAAGCGCAACGTCTCGAAGAATTTTACTTCTCAGATCGCTAAAAGCCTCCTCGTTTTCGATGTTCTGATCTTCTAATTCGTTGTCACTTCAGTCGCTTGGTCTTGAGAACGCTTGGAAGCTAGTCTTGAAAAGAAACTTGAAATTTGCTCCCATTACTGTCCCTGGCCGTCATCATTGACTTTGAAACTGACGCCGCGTCTACTTTTTGGCCAGCTGACTCTCCAATGAGGAATTTACTGGATAAATACTCTTTCTGTTTTTCTGTAAATCTAGCTCGGCGAACTTGACTGGATTTCAATGCCCATCCCATTGGCAAATGTGATTGATTTGAAGCGTTTCTGCTCTTAGTAAATTCCTCCATCTGTGGTACCTGTAAGGCGGAAAATCGTTGATTCGTTTTAATGCATCCTTCCTCGGGACAGGAGAAAAGAGGACAGCTAGAGGCATCAGTAGTTATCAGTAACTGGCTCTTCTTCAGTCTCAGAATTTTTAGCAGCATCTTCCAAAGAAGACTAAGCTCTAGACTTGACTTTGGGAAAGTACGCCTCTTGCGTACCGCTGGCTGGATTGGAATCGCATTCAACGTGATTAAGGAACTGTTCTACCTGACAAACGTCAAACTTTGCACGGGATATTTTCTTTCCGGTTCCTATTCCATACGCTCTCCAGACTCGAAGGCTTTCACTACTGTACTCAATGTCAGAAATGACACTCACACTGTCCAGTTTTACATGAAAAGAATGTTTTTGCACTTCAAAAGTGTCACAGAGTGTAACATAAACTCCAGGAACGCCCCCTCCTGACTGGATAGCATCTACCATTTCACTGGCGGTTTCGATGTTATTGCCTTCGTTAACATGGATCCTCATGTGTGATTTTATTGTGGCAGCTTTCCTGTCTGCATGCTCCAACTATAGTTGCACCGCAGTGGTAACACCCGGCGTTATCCTGCCTATAAAAGACAGATTCTAGTTGAGGCAGATGAGCTTTCCAATTACATCCTTCATGATAGCTAGCATGGCACAGCTGTCTTGAGTACAACTTTGAAAAAACGTGTACGAATGTCATCATCTGGAGTTCTTGGTTCTCTGCTCTTCGAATAGCGACAGTAATGTGCCAGGGCAAACCACGTTTACCGAACCAGTCACTCTGGTTCTCTCTGAATTTTCTGGGCAGACATTTCATGGCCCAGTCTTGTACTAAAACTACTGAGGTTTCATCGAGGCCATCGATTACGTGTAATCTCGCTTCATCCTGGTTAATACAACGAAGGAGGTGAGCTTTCCAAGAAAAAATGTGCTGCTTAGCGTGGTCTTCAATGAAGGTTAGCTCTTCGATTATGTCACTTGCAATGTTGCTACTCGACATCTTTTGAAGAGCCTCATCTATGTATCGAGAACGGATGCAAGCAATTCGCATCGATCGCAGGTTTTTAGGTGATCATGTTCACAGATGGACTGGTAATCGTTGAATTTTGGGTCGCTCAGAGCGTACGCTCTACAATGGTCTGGAATAGTTGATTGCTTTGAGACGTGCACCTGTATAGACAATAATGTGTATTAATCAGCCTATTGGCTAGGTTGAATTGCCTTTGCAATATTAATTTGTTAATGGAATACAACTTTTGAAGTAAAAAGACAAATTCTGAGTACGGAAGCATTTCGAGGACATGCATATGGAGGTTTAATCCGAAGTATATTGATGTGACGAGTAACTTGGGTGAGTGTGACGTGAAGTGCGTTTTCGATAGGCTCTAGATATAATATAAATATTGAGATAAGTGGCTGAAAAAGTCCGGACTTTCAGTAAGCTAGATAAACATTCATTAAGGACTTACGTTACATAAAGGATGATGAATACAAACCCACTGGTGATTATATCATGAGAACAAAATTATTCCTTTGTTTTTTTTTTGTGTGTGTTTTTTTTAAGTTTTGGAGTATGCTACAAATATAAACCAGTTGCAGATATTAGTTACATTTTTTAAAATTACCTTATAGTCGCTTTTCAGGTAGCGTTAATTTTTTATAGCCGACTTCAGGCGCTCCTTTATCATCTTTTGCCCACGCCATTCCCATCAACTCTTCACCTAATCTATCGACAACGTCGTTTAAATCATCAAAAGCCTGACTACCTGCTGAGCTTACATAATCAAGTCCCTGCAACGACTTTCTTGTTGAGGCGGAACAAACGGATAGGATTCTCAAGAGCGTCCTGCGGCTTAGGGGAGTGAAACCACATTCATCCGCATAAGTCAGGTACTGTTTGACGATAGACTACGGAATCATCATCCAAACAACATTAGGCACCATGATAACCTCTTTTGTTGACAGTGTGATAGTCTTTTCCCCGAAAGGAAGGTCCTGCATCACATGTTGGCTTGTTATGAAGTCAAGGAAGTGATCCAACTGAGATTGGGATACTGCCATTCTTGTCCGAGAAGATTGCTGCGGAAATGGAACACCTCTACCTTCAGTTAAGACGTGCTTTCGTGCTGCGCTAAACCGATACCTTGTAAGATTAGGTATCCACGTTTGAAATGTCTTGTATGACACTTTGTCCGCCATTATTGACAGTATTTGGCGCCTGGTTTGCCAGTTATCGGCATTATTGTAGCACTCTGCTAGCGCCCCAATAAGTACTTCATCAACCTGCTGATCGTTATCACTAGAAAACTGGTGTTCTAATGATTTGGATGCAACTAAGGATTGCCAAAGCTGTTGACATTGATTCGGTGCCACTTCGTCTAAAACAGCCAAAATTGCTTGTTTCGCTTTTCGTATGTGACGACGCCTTGTTGTTTCGCTGGCCTCTTCACAGTCTGTTTCATGGGATATCTAACTGGACTTATGTCCCTACTTTGTAGAAAAGTGTTCAATATTGTTCAAGTGGTTGACCAGAAGGTGCAAGGGAATCATCTGTGCCGGTGAGAACGTACATGCTCTGTGACGGAGTCTAAAATTCGGGTGAAAAGAAACTTGCTGGAGTACTTTGAGCGACTGGAATAGTACTAGTACTTGTTTCATCCTGTGGAAAATAAATCAAATCGAACAGTTAATTCGTTATTTTTCACTATCACTCATGTGCAGCGAGAGCATTTAATCAGCAGCCGTCAGTTATAGACATAATGATTGGGGATTGGGGTAAGGGCGTGAGGGGTTAGTGTGTGGTGGTCCTTTATTTTCTCCCCCCCCCCCCTTGACCATCCAGGTTTTATTTCGCCTAACTTACTCTGTGGTCTTTTCGGTGTTTAGTTTGATGGCAAAAAACATTTTGTAAAAATTTCTAAATCACATTTTAATACGTACGAATTGGGATAAACTTAGCAAAGACATATCCTCCATTCGCAAAATGACTTCGGTATCGTCAGCCTTTTCCGCGTAATAAATGCCGGCAGTTTAGGCAGACTCCTAAGAAGAAAAGATTCAATGATTATTTTATGCTTTATATTTGTTTTGTTCTTAGTTGTACTTAAGCAAAAAAGAGGAACCAAAAAACAATGATCTAAGCAAAACAAGGAACAGGCAAACGAAGAAATATACAAACAAAAGACCAGTTAATTAAGTTAGGTTAAACTTAATTGCTACCGTTTTTCAAAAGTAGATGAATTGCCTTAATTTGATTAAAGTGATTACCAACGTTTGGTTATTTTTCTAGATGAATTCATTCCAATCCTTTAGGAGGTTCAACAGCGAAACTTAAGTTATTTCGGTTATATTGACAAAAAAAAAAAGAAAAACATGATGGACAATTTTCTAAGCAGAGACTACGTACCTGAACCTACGGGAAGAATAACCCCGCACTCTTTAAATATAGTTTCCGAACCCTCTTTGCCGAGTTCTCTCTCCGCTCTTGGTCTCTTCCCGACATCTTCGCTGTGATGTGACATAACCGTGGGAACTTTGCATTTGTCGGATGGACGTTTCCATCCAATGCCAAGCGATGCACGATGATATGGGCTTCAATACTTTGAGGGCGGGAGAAGATTCCCTCTCTCGCTAGTATAAGATCGACCTCACAGTCTACGTCGTAAAATGCAAAGGATGACTTGTGACTTGTGATGTCCTTCGCACTACTCAGTGATGGAATACATTCCACTGATTTTTTTCTGTCTCTGCGGTTATAGCCGCACTGCCCTCCAACAATCGCTAGAAACGATCAAGTGCTTTCCATGGTTAACGCTACTGTTTGATCACTGATTTTCTTATCTAATTCACGGAACTGTCAATCAAAAGTATTGAGTTAATTTGAGTCTCAAAAATCAAACATCCAGAAAGTAGCATCTTTTTCCACGTTTTCGTGTGCGTAAAAAAAAAAAGTAGAGTAACCGTTGTGAAAACAAAACGAAATCGCCGAAAAGAAACGGAGCGAGGCATTGGAAGCGATGGGGGGTGGGGGGGAAGGTACCCAAAACTCGATACAATGCTTATATAGCGCTTATCACAACGTCTCTAATCGCTTTACAATTCTAGAAGCTAGGTAACAACTGAAACAAATATTACAAATGAAACATAACATGTTTTAAGAACTCCAACTGGCGGGAGGCGAGCCAGTTGTCTATTTACAAGCGCAGCCGAAGGATTTATAACTCGGGACTGCCGTGAAACAAATCCACACAAGTAACGTAACCTTTCGCACCTTCCCCTACCCCGAGCGAAAGATTTTGCTCAAAGCAGTCACGCAACACCATGTTAGTTTATTTGCTAGCGGTGCTGCTTTATGGCTGTTCTTATTTCTGTTAATGGAGAACTATGTTCGAAGAAAAAGCCTTCTGCCATTACATTTGTTGAAGATGACCAGATTACACGTTTCCTCAGTAATTGAATTTGCCGTTTGGTGTTATCTAATCTGATGACCTCGAGGTCAAACTCAACAGCTGGTCGATTCAAGGAACGGCGAGGGTCCAAAATCCATAAATCGAAGCTTCGCATAACCTGAGTCAACTGATACCAAGCATACAAGGTAAAGTACTTTAAGCTGCAGTAACTTTCAAAAATTCCCCTTAGAATCGGTGAATGAAGAAACGTTGATTCTGCTCAACCTTGTTAATTATTCAGTAATCAATGAAAATTTACCCAACTCTGAAGCTCTTTTGTGAAGCTAAAATTAAAATTCCCATTCCCGTTTTCAAATATATACTAGGAAAAGTCTTCAACATTTCACAGCTTGTACCTCGGGAAAAATTATTACTGGGCAAATGGAAAAATTTTTGATTGCGTCCTGGAGGTAAAATCCTATTTTTGGCCAGTTTGAAAAAAGCGTGTCCTTAAAATGCGATTGTTTGCGTTTAAAATTACTGCCTAGAAAAATTTTGAGGTCAAATGAGATGTTAAATAGTAGTAATAGGTGAATTAAATGAATACCACCTCATTACTACACCGGTATTTTCCTATTTTAAACCACCCAGCATTCAAAAAAAAAAGAAAATATTAAAACGAAGCATCTCGTATTATTTTTAAAAATTCTTTCAATTAGATAATCACAAATCTTGTATCATAACAAAAGTTTCTCAATTAGAGCATTACATATCTTTGTTATATCCAAGTTGCAATGTCTGTACTTAACATTAACATTGAAGAACTTTTAAAAGAACTTGATCCAGCAACGTTACAAGCTTTAGAGCAATCACTTGCAGAGGATGCTCCTGCTGTTAGAAAAATTATTCAGAACATATTGGATGAACCTGTTTCTGAGAAAATGGAGAAGAGTTTAGATAAACCTTTACTTCCTAAACCTTTTCAACCAACCGCTCCTCCTCGTAAAAGAAGGGGTAGAAAAATACAAGAAATTTTGAGGAAGTTTGATCCAATTTCTCGAGAGAATATCCGAAATGTTACAAACTATCAGAATGAAATTCTTGATATGTATGATAATACCGAACATGAGGGAGAAAAGAAAAAGGGGCGCCGTTTCATTCGATGGCGCTTCATTCGAGGACTGGAAAGAGATCTGCCACCCAATTTTATGGCAAAAATACGAGAGAAAGTTCACACATCTTTCTACGCTAGACATATTTTTTCATATCAGCTACGCAACATTGAAGACAATTCGTTAATGGTGATGTACACTAACAGTGGCTCGCCTTGGTTTGAACGTTTTTCTGAGGCGGAGAAATGGTTGAGTGAGCGGGAGAAGGTACGTCTGAACCCTGACAACATAAATAGACCGGACACAAAATGGGTGTTTGAAAACCACTTTAATGCTGATGTAAAGGTCGTTTTCGACCGTCAGCCACTGTTGGGCACAGGCTTCTTACCAATCTGGCTGCGTGACTTTGCGCGTGGGCGTGCGGGACCAATGGTAGCACTTGACACCTACCAGGACAACTTATGTCTCGGGCGCTGTATTGCGGTACACCACGGTTCAAGACCAGATCGAAGCACAGCGGCAGCACGGGAGCTTGCTAAGAGTTTCTTTAAACTCATAGTTACTCCAAACGATTGCCGAAAAACTTCACTCGATGAACTTGATCAGGTTGAAAGACATCTTAAAGTGCCACTGAGACCAGAATTTTGGTATTCCATATTTTTACATTTTCGAACATAGTTTGTGGTTCTTAGTCACCATGCCAAATTTTAACTTATTACGACAACTAGAAGTCGCTTTTTTCGGACGGTTTTTGTCGAGATTTTGTGGCCGCCATTACTGGCCCTTGTTCCGGAAGCTGGCTTGCGAATGAGCGGAAGTGACGTCAGAGGCTCACCTAAAACCTAGTGCCTTCACGTGGTTACTTGCCACGGGAAAGTAAATTGTCCTCGAGGAAAGATTTCTTGCCAAGTGTTTGTTTACGACTTTGAAATCTTCCTTGCTGCAGCAGTAATGACAGGTAGTACTTGTGTTGCACAATGCTACAACAATGAATCCAACCACCGAGCTGGTATTTTCCTTCATTGAAGCCCTGCGAGCGGACCCGCAATGGAAAAAAGGACAATGTTCGTACTCACACACAGTGCGAATTTCAACCCGAGAGGCATTTTGATCACTTCACGGACGAGTTTTTCCAGAAGGCTCTTCATGTCGCAAGATCCCAGAGGTCGATCATACCATTGCCCATTCCAACTAGATGGAAAAAAGGACCGGAAAAAAACATTCTCTGCGCGAACAAGACGAAAGGTAACTTACCTAATTTTATGACGCAGTTGAAGTGATAGTTTGTTTCTTCTTTAACGCATCCACCATTGTGCAAAACTGATTTTCTTTTAACGTATTTTGAATATTATTATCGTCGTGGAAAACCCTTTCAGTTCTGCCGTCTGCTAGCGCGAAGATCCTCGGCGAATGCAATCCTGACCGCTGTGATTATTAAAGCTGATATAGTGTGTACTGCTTATCTTTTCCTTTTTTAATTCCGCGTGTGTTAATTTCAGAGCAGTAATCGCTTAGAAGCATGGACATTTATTTTACAACATGCCATCCTGAATGTGGAGAAACTTTTCTCTCTTTATTCCCTGTCGGTGAACAGTCGATTGACATTATTGTTCGGGCAGTAGCAAAACTTAGGTTAGGTAATTACAACCTAAGATGGTTAAGAATTGAAAATGGAAGACATTCCACCCCTAAACTCCCTGAACATCTGAGAATTTGTCAATGCTGCAGCTCAAATGAAGTTGAAAACGAAGTACACTTCCTCTTATCTTGCAATAGATATGATGCAATTAGAAAAGCTTTAATGGACGATATTATTAGTAAATATTCCGATTTCGATTCTTAAAATTGTATTTCTCTTAAATAGCATTGACGCTTTCACTTGTAAAAAATTAGGCTACTTCATTTACGAAGCTTTTGCACTAAGAAGTGGATCAATAGACACAGGAATTGTAAATTAATCGATTTTGCAACTTTTTTCTTTCTCCTTTCTATGTGCAATGGCATTTGTGATTGGAAATGCAAATAAAATGTTGTTGTTGTTGTTCGAGATAAAGGCTTTAATAGATCGGATCGTCGGTGCGTGGAAATTGAAGTTGGGAAAAATATCACATGCCACTATTTGCCTAAGGGTTTAACAATGTTACTTATTTTTACCTGTCATAGCAATCTTAGTAAATGAACTACTAAGAAAAACGATTAAATGTCAAGTTATTATTTTTACGCAGCGAAAAAGGCAAGCGAAAGCTTCGTTTCCTCGGCGGTCCGCATGTTGTTGTTGAGCAGCGGAAATTTTCCTTGTGGCTTTTAATTTTGACTAAAAATATTTAGATTCGAGTCACACAAGGCCTCCAGTTCTTGAAAAAAAAAAGGTTTTTATTTATTTCACTTCTTTCGGCTCAGAAAAAGAATTCTATAAAAACTGTTTAAAATATTTAGCAGCGCCAAGCACTTGTGTTTCAATGTGTTGAGTGACCACTGTACTATGATAGACACGATAAGCTGCCTGCCAGCTGATTACAACAGTTACGGTTTTTCAAGAAAGTTTACCAGACTATGCCAAGAATGGCCAAAAATTTCAATGCTTTTTTTTTATAATATATAGTGAACATAAACAACGGCAGACAAAGTATCACTTCTTTTATTTTCTCCCACACCAACAGTAACATCGATCGACCCATGGTTGAGAATTCGCGAGCATCAAAGTCTAAAGTTTTCATAGGTGTTTTGTCTAAATTTCCACAGCTTAAAAGAGCAATTCTTCGAATAGCCATGTCTATTTTGCTACAGGTTTACAGTGGATAAAAGTTACACAACCTATCTTGGAATGGACAACTTTATGATTGCTGGATAGCGGCTAAACAGCTGGCTGGATCGGCGCTATCCAAGCTTTGAACAACCGAGATGAAGCGATAAATTTTATCCACCGGACAGCGACTTATCCGTTGAAAAAGAGTTATCCACTTTTTGAGCAACTGGGGCCTGAACTACAATCATTGTCTAAGCATATTTCGCTTATATTTTGAACTCCCGCCAAATAACTCAAATAATATGGCGAGGGAAAAAAAACTTTAAACAGTTTGTTGACAAGATTATTAGTTGAAACCTCACATCAGTTCTTACATCGTACGGTAAGAAAAATTCTTCATTTGCCGAATGAAACGAATCCTCAGAGGCTTCGGAAGCTAAAGACTGTTCCGAACCGTATAAATACTCTTCGGAGGTTTCGCAGTCGACGGTAGACATCTTCAGTCAAAACACAAGGAAACCCGACTGAGGTGAGCCTCTGACGTCACAAGCTTTTAAATTGCGCAATCACCCAGGAACACGTTTTCAGTAATGGCGGACACATTTTACGCGACTTTGGAGCTAAAAAATATTAGGATGGAAGGTTTGTTGTTCAGTTTTCTGGAGAAATATGAACAAAACGCGATATTCTGCGACAGAATTTGGCCGAAATAATCCTATGAATTTTCGTCCCAGTGGCACTTTAATCAAAAATTAGATTTCTCAGATTGGTTGGGTATCCGTGTTTATGAGCCTGAACGTGTGGAGGGTGAAGTGGTATGGCATCTTAGAAGGAACCCACCAGCCAAGCTAACGAACATTCTAACAATTGGAATTTACGAGGGGCACGCGTTCGTCATCAAGGATATTTCGAAGCTTGCAAAAACGTAGGCATGTGTTCATTGCCGTGCAAGATTCACTGAAGCTTGCAACCTTCAACGGCATACCCAAACGTGCGCCCAAGGAAAAACGATAATCGATTGCCCGGCCGAAAGAGTCGAAGCACCGCAGACAGCTTTCGAGAAGGCTTTTTATCCAAAACATTCAACTTCTCCGGAATCTCTTCGCTGGCTCGAACAAGAAGCCAAGCGGAGGAAAATTCACATTCACCACGCGACATGTGGGCACGGCGGCGAGCGATGGGTTGAGCGCGCTCCTGTCGACGGGTACAACCATGAAACGAGGACTGTTTTTCAATACCACGGCTGTCATTGGCACGGATGCCGAAAATGTTACCCTTATGATCGTATTAAAATTATTGCTCGCAATAACCAAACACGAGAAGACCGTTTCAAAACAACTGTAGAACGCACAGAAGCGCTCCGAGCTGCTGGCTACCACGTAATCGAGGCATGGGCGTGTGAAGTAGGAGAAATAAATGTTGAGTTGCCACAGGCCCAAATGCGAAGTTACCCACACGCGATCTTGTATGACTTCGAAGCATACGGAGATAAGAATCAGAGGAAGAAGCCGACAGGCATGCTCACGATCGAAAACACACACGTACCAATCTCGGTGAGCATCGGTGACACCTTTGAAAGAGAACCTACCCACATCTGTGAAAGAGACCCCGCGGAGCTGGTCCACAAGTTTATGGAAGAGCTGGAGAGACGCGGGAAAAACATCCGGGCCCAAGTAAGAGCAGTGTTTATGCCTGACGATGTGAAGATACTTACAAAAGCACAGCGCCTCAAAATTGAAGAATGGTGTAATCAGGTGCCAGTTCTCGGGTTCAACTCTGGGCGATACGATCGGAACCTTATCAGAGAGCATTCGCGGAACGCCTATCTGACACAACCGGTAAAATAAGAGTAGCAAAAAATGGAAACAAGATTATGTTCATTCTGACGAACAACTTTCGCTTTCTCGACATCATTAACTACTTAGGTCCGGGTACCAGCTATGAGAAATGGGTGAAAGCCTACGAATGCGAAACTGTGAAATCGTGGTTTCCGTACGAGTGGTTTGACACACCTGAAAAACTTGATTTTCGCGGACTTCCGAAATATGAGGATTGGTATTCTAAGCTGAAGGGCGACTATGTTCTCACGCGGGAGGAATGGAAGGGGTGCCAGCGTTTGTTCAAAGAAAAGGGTATATGTACTTTCGCAGACTGGCTGCGTTACTACAATAATCTCGATGTGGCTCCTGGCCTCGAGGCTCTGGAAAAGATGCGTGCTTTCTACACTGATAAAGGAATCGATATTTTGAAAGACGCTGTTAGTATCTCAGGTGTTAGTTTACATTACTTGCTCCGCGGATGTGTTGAGAGGGGCGCGGATCTTTACAGCCCGGACAAAGAAGCATATGAGATGCTGAAAGAAGCTGTTGTCGGAGGCCCGAGCCTTGTTTTCACAAGATACCATGAAGTTGGAGTCACGAAGATAAGGTCTCATCGAATAGCGGAACCCCGTCTTTGCAAAAATATCGTGGGTTACGATGCCAATGCTTTGTACTTGTCAACCATGCTTAGATATATGCCTTGCGGAAAGGGAAGGGTCGTGCATTATAACTACCAAGCCGCCGCTCCCATACTAACACAAAGGCTCAAAGAAGGAAAATGGTTCGGATTTGCAGAAGTCAATATAAAGATCCCTGAGCACTTGCGCCCAAAGTTTGAGGAGATGTGCCCATTCTTCTGCAACAAAGAGGTACCAATTGAAGCAATGCCACAACATATGCTTGATTACTTGAAACGCACAGGGCGAAAGCGCGGAGACGGAAAGAAGTTAGTGGGAACATTGACCGCAAAGAAGACATTATTATACGCTTACTTAGATGGTATATTGATCATGGAGCAGTGATCACAAATGTTTATCGGACGATTGACTATCAACCAACTAAGATATTCACTTGGTTCGTGGAGCAGGTGACGGAGGCGCGCCGGACTGGAGACGAAGATAAAAGTAAGGCGCTGTTGGGTGATATATTCAAGCTGTTAGGAAATAGTGGGTACGGGAAGCTCATCGAAGCTTTGGAGCGGCAAAAAAACATCATTTACACAAAAGACGAGAAGGTAGTCGACAGAGCCTTGCGAAGCGCATATTTCAGTGATCTTGACGAGATCGGGCAGGCTTACGAGTTGGAAAGCCGAAAACCTTGGATCACAATCAGAAGACCATTTCGGGTAGGAATAGCTGTATATCAACAGGCAAAACTTCGAATGCTTCAATTCTATTATGACTTTCTTGACAGATATTTTGACAGAAGAGATTTCGAATTGATTCAGATGGACACAGACAGCAATTACATGGCAATCAGCGCAGAAAAGTTGGAAGGCATCGTCAAACCAGAGCTGCAAACAGAATTTGAGGTAAAAAAGAAAGAGTGGTTAGCTTGGGACAAGAAGAGCAGTCGGACTCCTGGGCTCTTTAAACTCGAGTGTGAAGGCAGCAGAATGATTGCACTCTGCTCAAAATGTTATTTCGTCGACGAATCTGAGGACGAAAAAAAAGGATGTCGCAGAAGCAAAACGAGATAACCTGGCAGCGTTTTAAGAAAGCCTTGGAAGGCAGCAAGGACATAGCAACTAACAGAGGTTTCAGGATGCGGGACGGGCAGATGGTTACTTACGAGCAGCAGAAGCTGGGGTTGAGCGCTTACTATGACAAACGCTGGGTATTGGAAGACGGTATTCACACAGAACCGATCGAGTTTCATAGTTAGATTGCCGGTGGTAGCTGTGTCTCTGGAGGGACAACCAAGAGCTCTTCGCGGACAAACCCGCGTTTTGGTCCGTCAAACAAATAATAGAGAAACGGTGCATTTGGTTTTATCATAATCTTTTCAATCTCGTAAACTTTCAAAGACCAGATTGGGTCGGTAACTCTTCGTCGACCACCTTCAAGTTCACCAGGTTGATAGAGATAGCGAACACTTAAACCGGAGGGGAGCTTCTTTTCATTTACACCAACGGGTCTCAAATAAGGGGTCGAGGGTTTGGATGGAACATTTTTCTCTTTGATGGTCTCAACAGGTTTCTGACCGGTCAGTCGAGTGACTTCTTTATTCAAAGCTGAAATAACAGCGGGCAGAGGGGCCACCCATTCAGTCGATCTTTTGTCGTCTGGGAGGCACATTTCAACCCCATATTGGTGTCCAAACAGTCTTTCAGCCAGGGCGCGGTTGAATCTTTCAACGATAGCTTGATCGCGGTGAATATCCACACGGCCGCGTCTAACCTCGACATTATGTTTCGAAAGCAGTTGATTAACAGCGCCCATAAACTCACGACCAGGATCGACTTGAAGCAGTTTCGGCCACTTCAAAGGACCACGACTATAAGTACGTTCCAGAGCAGCTGCGACTTCTTTAGCCTCTTTTGTGGTCAACGGTTTGGCCTCTTTGTATCGAGAGGCCACATCTACCACTGTGAGGGCATATTTAAAAGTTTTACGGGAGCGTGGTGGGCGATCGTGTGGGAGATACAGAAGATCGGCTTGGTGAACTTTGTTTGGAACAGGAACATCAAATTTCGGTCTTGGAATGTACCGTGGGGCTGGTAAATAAACCTGCCAAAGAGCTTGCTTCATCAACCAGTTTCGAGTGACATCTTCCGAGACTTTCGCTGCCTGGGCTAATTTCTTAATAGCTGCAAACCCTTTCCAATACCCTTGCGGGCTGTAATAAATTTTTGTCAACCTATTGAAAATGCGCGCGCTCATTGTATACCATACACAATATAAAAAAATGGACAAACCATTTGGTTGTTTGCAAGGTGAGAAAATTTCGTCGAAAACAATTCAAGAAACATTGCAAAAAAGAAATGAATTACAATTACGCCTGTTATCGAAAAAAATTAATCATTGTCCTTCATGCAAGGAGCAACTAGTTTATGTGGTGAATGAGTTCTGTCGTGAAGGTCCAAAATGTTGTAGACTGTTTGAATATGATGATGAACAGTTCCAAGAAGAAAATCGGGGAAGAAGTTCGACTGCGCCTCCTACGACTAATTTTCATTTAAAAAATGTTTTCGGAAATGGAACATTGACAAAATGTTTTCTTCCAGCGAGGTCACTTTTTTAAATAATGTCATTGCTCAATTTCAGGAGATAACCGGCAAGTCAGTGAACTACCCCTGTTTTTTGCACAATTATTTTGAAATGGTACCTTCTGAATGCTGGCCCAACAAAAAAGAAATTATGGAATCTATTTCTCATTACCTTCCTAAAACCTTTGCAAGCAGGCTGCGCGCAAAACTGGAGTTTGAAAAGTGGTGGTGGTCAAACAGTTAAGGTTCTTCATACACATTTTCATATTTGCCAGTTTTTGGATTTTTCACCAAACGCATGACAGTACCTTTTTTTGGATGAGTCCAAAATTTCTTGCTTGTGACACCAGTTGGTCCCGTGAAAGCATTTTTCGCAATATCACCTTTCCAATACCGATCGAATACAGGTTTTGTGGAAGGAATCATTTTTTTTGTCAAAGACTCAGCAAATTTTATTGCATACAACGGTTTATCCAAAACACCAGTCCCTTTTTGTTGTTTTACACCCAAGCCTAACTTTTGTTTAGCATTGATTGTATGTCTTGCAGCCGCATGACCCCACTGCCTTTGTTTATAAGGAACTGCGTCAAGAGCCTTCACCATTTTTTTGTCCGCTTTATGTTTACATTTTTTGAGATTTTCACCATATTTTTTTTCACGGTTGGAACAAACATCATGTTGCATAGTAATCGCATCTGTTGCACCTGTTGGTGGTTGATATATTTCCAGAATTTCACCTGTTTCTGGATCGTATTTCACCTGCTTTTCAAGAGGATTGTATGGCCCTGTAAAATTATGCCCCGGTAATGTCCAACCTTTTTTTGGTTTCGGAAATTTTCCAATTGCTGCATGTATATCAAACCCAGCTCCATCCAAATCAGGTCTGTCAGTTTTGTAACGTTGGTTTGGTCGAATTTTAGTTGAAAGTTGATCTAACATTTCACTTCCAACTTTTTGAATTACTGGGCGGGCTTTGTCAAGAGTGTAATTTATTGCTTTCTTTTGCAGTTTTGGGTCTCTCATAGCTTCAGAAGCGTAATATTTTCCAGCTTCAACACTTTTTTTTCGCAAGATATGGGATTCCTTTTTTAATAGCAAGATCACCAACTGCCATAGGAACGTCGCCGAATATTCCACTGCCCTCCGCGTGGGAGGGCTCACCTAGTTTCCCAGCATGAAACGTGTTTTTGTTATTCCGCAACTAGCGCATTTTACCTTTAAGAGTTTTCGATTGTTCTTTGTGATTACAACCTTTTCACTTCCCTGCACATTAGGCGTGTGCCGTTTTTCTTTCACACAGTACACTTCCATTGTATAATTCTTTACTATTCGCTCGTTTTGAAGTAAATCGTTGGAGAACATTTTCAAAATATCAGCAAAACTGGTGCCTTTGTTTCTTTCGTTTAAAAAGAGAAGGCAGTAGTAACCACATCTCACACTTTGTTCCCATTGAATTTGGTTATCATTTCTGAAAAAATGTGTCATCCCGTACATTGACATTTCTTTTTCCCATTCCAAAGGTGGTGGAAAACCAAATGAATCGAAATACTCTTAAGTACCCTTGTCTTTGGCAGGCCAACAACATACCCAATGAGTTCCCAAACTTCCAAAATCATCCAAGTTGATAATGCATGGGGAATGGAAAAGGGTTTTGTTTCGTTTCTGCTAAAAATACCGTTGATGGGGATTCGTAAAAAGTTGCACCATTTTCTGAGGTCAATGTTGGATAGAGGTTTATCTTCAAATTTCATTTTTTTTTTAATAATCATCCCAAGTTCCAAAAAAAGGTGGAGGTTGAATTTGCATTCCTTTACCTTTACGAGGTGGTGGTAGAGGAGGTGTTCGTCGTTGTCGTGAGCGTGGTGGTTGAGTTTGCATGCCTTTTCCGATTATTTTTCGGACTAAATCAAGTGCTAAAGGTACTCCGATAGACGCCAACATACCAAGGAAGCCGCCGTATTGTGCGCCGCCTCTTTTTACTAAACCTTTTCCAACAAGATATTGTTCTGCCGCTTTGTTCTGAATAGGAGTCATTTGCTGGACAAGTTTATAAAGCTCAATTTCCTTCGGTCCAAAACCCTTTCCGAATATCTTTTTCAGCACCTTTTCAGCGCCGAAACTCAAACCTGCACTTGCTAATGCCCCAAGGGCTGGCTTTATCAAAGGTCGTGCCAAACCTAACATAGCAGAAAACAAACTTCCACCACGCTGCGCAGTATTTTGAATCTGGGTCTGGCTTAATTTTATTTCCATTCCTTTCCCTGCCGCTGAGGTTTTCTTCAGTCGCGAGATTTGAGTAGCAGTGAGAAGGAGTTCGTCACCGCGCCCAATTTGTCCCGGTTTAACTCTCAGAGTAACAGCTGTCTTCGAAACATAAGCTTTTTGAAGTTTCTTTTTCTGACCATCAGTCAGTGCGATTTTATATGGATGATAAGTTGTGCTCATCTTGTGTGTATATTATATTCAGATTTTTTTTTCTAAACAACAACAAGCTCATTACCAATTTGCTTCGGCACAAATTCTTCTTCATTCAAAACAAAGGCGAAGACACTGTAGTTTTGAGCATTAGCGGCTTCATTAAGTCTGTAATGAAATTCGAGCTTTTTTGAATCGCCTGTCATACTTTCTTTGGTATTTCTTAGATCAAAGTAGATAATTGGGTATAACTTCTCAAAATTGGCAAGCTGCAGCTGAACACCGGTGTTGTAGTCGTTCTTTCTGTATCTGAAATTAACCAAATCATTCAAAATTCTTATTTTGAAATCATGGTCGTATTCAAGCTCAGGGTAAAATTGTGTACCGTATTTGAGGCGGCAAGTGTCCAATCTTGCTGAGGCATCACCATCGATATCAAATGTGTCAAAGATATAAGGGTTTTGTGTATAAGCATTTTGTTTCCGAGTTTGTTGTAAGAATACAAAGACATGTTTGGGGACTTTTATCCCAGATGAAATCGAAAACACACCATTTGCATCCCTTAGGGCGTTACTGCCATGCAAAGTTTCTTGCAGATATTTCCATTTGGTTGGCTTCAAGAAATTTTCATTGGCCAGGGTCTGTCCTTTACCAGTGAAATGTAATTGTGGGACCCACAACTCAAATTTACGGACAACAATTCTTCGAGCTGTTCCATCGTTTTGGAAAATCATTTCTTCATCTTCTTGCAGAGCAACTTCAAACTCAAGTTTTAACGGTGGCAGCAATTTATCGGAAAGACCTTCGAAGAAAGAGTATCTGTTCAAAGGGATAATGGTCTTAACCATCTCACCTTCGTGTGATAGAAGCGCTCTTGCTCGCATTCCAAGGTTCGTCGCATTATTATCAGTCGCTGTGGTGGCGTCAGAGTCAAGATACCAAAACTGGTTTTTTGCCACACTTCTTGAAAAATCGTCCGAAAATTCAAGCAGATTTTTGATGAAAATACCTTTGTGGTTATTATTTGCCTCGTACAGTTTTTTCCCCGCTGATTTAAGGGTTAAATTCTTAATCAATGAGAAAGAACCGTTGATCGGAGCCGATTGGGTGTCAGCGCCAATGTTGGCTCCGTTTGCTTTAGCTTCAAACTTAAAATCGACGCGGAAATAAGCGTTATACCAGTCATAAAAATTGTCTCGGTCTATTAAGGTGAATTTTTAGCCCGACTTGGTTTGAGCTTGGTTATTCCCAGGCAAGGTTATCGGGGTGTCTAAATTGATTTGAATATATTCTGATTTTTCGAGGTACGGTTGAGTTCTGAACATCTTGATAAGAGTTTATATAAATAGAAAAAAAATTTTTTTCATCAAATTTCGTTTGCAAAATATTTGCAAGTTTCTTTTTTGCATCCTGAGACAACGGTTTTTGCTTTCGCTCTTGCAGTATTTTTCGTGTTTGTTTCGAACCTTTTTCAACAGCAAGTTCACCAATTTTCTGACCCGCTTTTTCAGCGATTGTTTTTGTGGCTTTTTCGGCAGTTTTCTGTGCCACGTTTTTTACAGTGCCTTTGAATACTTTACCGATGGTCATGAGGGTGTCACGGATCACACCCGACCCTTTGTGTTTATATCGATAACTTCCGGTGTTTTCGTCAAAGAATCTTGCCCACTCGCTCGGATGATTCATAACTGTATATTTATACCAACAAAATCCTTACTCTTTTTCAATCATTAAGTTGATTGCAATGTCTGTCCCGTTGCGATCCAGAATATTGTTTCTTCCTTCTGTCACCCAAACCCTTATTTTATCAATATAACTTTTATTCACAGTTTGCCACTCAAGTCGAAGCGGCTCTTTTCGAAATGGATAGCTAACCTGAAGATCTGATGTTGAGAAACTGTATAACACATCGCTTGGAACATTGTTTGTTCGGCGTGTGATAAGATCGCAGTGCAAATACACCCAATCAACACCTCTTGTGATATTTGGAACTTTTCTTCCGACAACATCTCCACTCAAAATATTTTTACCATAACCAAGCAATTCAGAGAAATTTCCTTGCGACAAGTCAAGCTCATAATCGTTATCTATCAAAGTCACAACCCTATAAATTGACATATCGAAATATATATTGAAAATGAAAGCACTGTTTTTGTCTTTCGGGTCTACTTTACCGGTGTGTTGCTGAATAAAAGTGTTGATTCTTTTGTAATCATACATTCCGTTAGGAAAAGTTAAGCTCTTCCACGCTTCAGTTTTTTTTCTCCAGCGAATTTTGTTGTTATTATAATGAGAATCGATATTATTCCATGAGTAACTCATTGTGATAAGTCTGTTTAGCGCGGCTTTATAGTTTCCTAAACCCAAGTCGATAGGCAGGGGGATAAAAATTCACTGTAAAATCGTGTGAAACATTCCGTTCTCCACCTCTTTCTAGTTTTGCGAGGCTCGAGTCAAGCAGCATATCAAAGCTCATTATTGTTTTATATAATTAGTAATAATTTTTTTCTTTTCCTTTTCATTTATTATACCGAGTTCCACAAGTGAATCAAGCAGATAAAATACCTGTTTTTTAAGTTTTATCGAGTTGTTTCCTCCTTTTATTGATCCTAAGCTCAAATGAAGTTGGTTGATCAATTTTTCAGCTTCATCAGCGATGCCACTTCCTTCGGTTTCCCCCCAATCCTGTTCAGAATAGTCATCTTCATTGTCGGAAGGCTCAAGATAAGGTCTTCGGCTCATGACAGCTTTTTCAAGAGGAGTTTTGGTGATTTCTCTTTTTTCGTGTTTTTTAGGTGGTTTTAATTTCATCTTCTTTTCTTGTAATTGTTCAGATAAAGGTTGTGTCCTTTTAAGTAACTTTTCTGCGTGTTCTTGGTTTGCCTTAATTGTTTCGAGGTTAAATGCCTCAGCTTTTAGTTTTTCCACATCATATCCATAGTATTTAGATCCTTTACTTTTTACTTTGTAAGTTGGATCACTTCCATAATTAGCAAGAATACTTTTAACATTTCTAAGCCGCTTTGATGTTTCTTCCCTTGTTTCATCTTTGGAAGTTCCCGGCATAACAGTTTCTTCCGTCAAAGGTGGAGGTGGTAATGGAAGATCATCAAATTCTTGATATGGGGTGGTAGTGATGTTGGTACTATAGGTGTTGTGGTTGTTGTGGGTGTTGTTGGTGGTGATGATGCTGGAGTTGGTGCATCTGGTTTGAATTCATCACTAAACGGATTGATTCTGTCAAATTCATCCATTCTGTAATCAGGACCTTCCTGTTCTTCTTCTTCTTCTTCTTCTTCTTCTTCTTCTTCTTCTTCCGCAGTGGCGCAGCTCTTTTCATCAAGCCTTTTTGTAATTGGTTTAAAAAGCTCTTCTCCAGAAAGCTGATCAAACTCTTTGTTTATTTTATCCATTCTGAATTTTTGGTGAATTTCTTCTGTTTGTTTATCGACCGCCGACTTTTCTTCAGCCAACTGATGCCATTTTTTTACTGACATATTTTCTAGTGTTGATATATATGAAACAAAAAAAAATGAAGATTCCAAATTATGACCCAGGTTTTTCCAAGAGTAACTACAAGCAAGGTCACCCTTGCATGCCAGCCGATGTTTTCCGGATGTTAATTTGTGGACCTAGTAATTCTGGCAAAACAAACATATTACTGCATATGCTTTATGAGTTGTTGGAGTTTGATAAAATTTACCTCTTTTCAAAAAACCTGCACCAGAACAAATACCAGTCTCTTTTGCAGGACTTTGCTGAACGAATCAACCCCAAGGTTGGTTACGAGGTCATCGAGGCTCATGGTGATGAAATCATTCCTCTCGAAGAGCTTCCGGTGGACAACCAAAAAATAGTTGTTTTTGATGATCTTGTGTGTGAAAGCAACCAAAACAGCATCATTAATTATTTTATCGACGGGCGGCACAGAAACTGCTGCGTGATTTACCTCACTCAAACCTTCTACAAGGTGCCGAAAAACATCCGTGATAACTGCAGCCATTTTTGTATTTTCAGATTTCTTCCAAGAGAAAACAAACGGATTGCAGACGAGATAGGTGTCGATCATGACACTTTAGATCGCGCCACCGATAAAAAATATTCTTTCTTTTACTATGACAAGCCCCTAAAATTAATGAAAAAAATTTTGATGAAGATATATAATGGGGTATATTAACAGCCAATTAGGTGGAACTAGCCAAACGATGAGTGAAAGTGAAAAAGTGGGTCCTCCTGGTCCAGGAGGTCCTCCTGGCCCCGAGGGTCCTCCTGGTCCGAAAGGTGACAAAGGTCCAGCGGGACCACAAGGTCCTTATGGACCGAGAGGTGAAAAAGGTCCCACGGGACCACAAGGTCCGATTGGTCCCCAAGGTCAGAAAGGGCCACAAGGACCTCAGGGTCCAACAGGCGACAAAGGTGATCCTGGGCCTCAGGGTAGTGCCAGCAGTTTTGCTGATATTGACATGCAAAATAAGTACGAGATAGATTTTGCGATTAAAAAGCAACCCTTATCCTGTGCACGGTGATCTGTCAAAGGTAATAAACTATCAGGACACGAGAAATATCTTTCTTTCAAAAAAGGAAGGCGGAAAAATGGAAGCAAGCATTGATTTGAACAATAACACAATCTACAACGTAAAAGACCCAGAACAAGTAGATCAAGCAACAAACAAAAAATATGTCGATAATCAGCTTGTAAAAAAACTGGATAAAGAAGTTGATATTGATATGAAAAATCATTCAATTACTAATCTTAATCTTCCATCAAACCCAACAGACGCCACATGTGTCGAGTTTGTTAACAACAGAATTGATGATATAACACAAAAAAAGTTTCTCAAATTTGATGGCACTAATAGTATGACTGGAGACTTAAATTTAAATAACAATAAAATTGTTAACTTACAAACCGATGAAAAAGATCGGAAATCCGCAGTTAATGTTGATTTAATGCAAAATAAAATAAATCTTTTGTCAAATCTTGTCAATCAATCAATTCATGAATCACATATCACTAGCTCGGCAAATAAAAGGGACGCCTTCAGATACTTGATGGAAGACGCTGATGAATCTTCGAGTGAAAACAACATCAATGTTTTGGGCATTAACAATTTTCCCGAATCTCCACATCAAATAAATAAAAAAGCTTACACTCTCAAACTCCTGTTTGAAAAAGACTCACCCAACCAGTACCACAGCATGAAATCATGGATTTACGAATGTTTATATCACGCGTAAACATACGTAAATAAAAGGCCTTTTCTTTACGCATCGGTTCCGTGGTGCGTAAAGACGCGTAAATTCACAGAACGCGTAATGGCTGCGTAAAGGGCAATAAAGATTCGTAAAGCACAAAAATGAAGATGGGTGTAATTAGCTGTTCTTATTTGTGAAAATAGAGAAAGAAATGAAATTTTTACCTCTCCATATTCATTCAGGATTTTCCCGCTGTATTTTGTCTGGCATTGCTGTCAATACTTTACGGCTCTTTAACCCTGTTTACGAATCTTTACGCACTGCTGTTTATGCTCTTTACGATTCTTTATCCTTATTTACGCGCAATACATTTTCTAATTGACAGGTTATTTTTGCAGAAGACAGGCAAAAATGAAATACAAGGTGATCATCAACGATTTTCCCCTTGTATTTTGAGCGGCTTTGCTGTGACCACTTAATAAAATTTACTCCTCTTTTCAGCCCATTACGAATCTTTAAGCACCGTTCTTTACGCTCTTTACGACTTTTTACCCTTGCTTACGCGCAAACTTTCCATCAATTTGGAGTTTATTGTTTAACGAAATACAGAGAGAAATGAAATATGTCTGTCCATGACAATAGTCATGACATTTAATAAAATCATGACGGGAAGTGACTTGTCAGAAAGAGGTTAGCGAACACTCAAGCATTGGGCTCTGGATTTGTCAACCTTTCATTTAATCATGTCATTTTATAAGCAATGACAAGGAATGTTAATCTTATCGTAAGGCTGTTGATCACGGATTATAACAGAAAGCGTCTTAGTGTAAACTTCAATTTATCTTTCCACGTATCTTTTCAACCTCAAGCGAAATGAAAAAAAAATGAAATTAGAAAACTGGTTTCTTGCCTAACCTCGTGAAAAAGAAAAAAAAAATGGGTCAAAAAGAAAAAAAAATTGGGTCGAAACTGTTGTAGAAAAAATTTCCTGGAAATAATTCCCTCCCCGAGGCGTAGCTCTAAGGGAACTGGAAACGAGATGAGGCGGCGGATTTGATCAGCGGTTTCCGTGTTAGCGTCACTTCGTGGCGTCCATTTTGAAATTACACGAAAGTGTGATATTTCTTCGTCTTTGAAAGGTAAAAAACGAGAATTTACTCCATTTGATTTCTGGAATAGTGCTTTTTTTGTAAAATGCTAGTGATCTGTGAACCGCTGGTGATCCCACAAAGCTTCGTAGAGAGTTTTAAAACCACCTCTATCACGCACAAATGCAAAATCGTCGTGGATTTAAACAGATTTAAACTGGCGGGATGTTTGAACGTGAACTTGAACCACGCTTCGATGAGGCTTGTTAAGCTAAGTTTTCTTCTCCTATTCTGGACTGGATCTCCCTATTCACGGAAATACAGGAAACAGAGGTAAGCCATCTTTCTTTTAGTTTCCACGCAGATGATCATGATGTGCAGTAACTATAATGTAGGTTTTCAATATTGTTTGCGAACACGTTCACTCAAAGAGAACCGTCATTGTAAGTTTTTAACTAAGAAAAATATTCGAAATTCCATTACTACCATTTTCGTTCAACCCTGAAGCGTGACGATTTTTTCGCGTATGTTTACGTTTTAAACGTAACGGTTTTGTCTGGTTACGTGTCACTTTAGGCAATGAAACCTTGTCGGTTATGTCGCGAAACTGACAAGGTTCTTGGCGCCATTCGAACATGTTTTGTTCACCTGCTCTGAGACATTTCAGGTTTTGCCGCATGAAAGTCTTTAATTTTTTGCAGTGAAGGAGATGAGAAAAGTTAACAAGTTTGGAAGGAGTTACCGTCCAGAAGTCGCTTTAGATCAAGATTTAAAATGCTCCATCATTGACAGAATGTTTTTTTTAATATCAGTGAGGGACTGAGTGAAGGGGGTGAACAAGTTACGGGTAAAATTCCGCGGAGTTTTAGACAATTTGCGAACGAGTTGCGTGACCGTACACACCGCAAAATCTGTATGGCACAGATACTGCGACGAAATGCAAAAATTAGCAAAGCCTAAAGAGGCCTGACATCTGAAAAATTACGGGAAGATGACCTTGAGCTCATCGAAGTATTGAAAGTCCACTATTGATCTATCTCCCTTTTCCAAATCACCGAGGAGTTAGTGCAGTTTGGAGCACAACAAATTTCAATGTTGGCCGTTTCGCGGACCATAAAGTTTCAAAGCACGTGAACAAAACATGCTCAAGTGCACAGAAAACCTGAAAAGTTTCAGAGCACGTGAACAAAACATGTTCCAATGGCGCCAAGAACCTTGTCAGTTTCGCGACATAACCGGCAAGGTTTCATTGCCTAAAGTGGCACGTAACCAGACAAAACCGTTACGTTTAAAACGTAAACATACGCGAAAAAATCGTCACGCTTCAGGGTTGAACGAAAATGGTAGTAATGTTCTTGTAGTTTAGTTTTTGAAATCGGATTGCCTTCATCAAATGTACTTTGCTGAAGATTTGACTGTTAGAGAAAGGTTTGCAAATAAATATAGGGGCCAACTATATGAGCAGGGAATTTATACATTTTGAAACTACTAAAAGTGACGCAGTTTATGTGGGCTCCCTGTAAATAGACTTGCCAGAATCTCGGCAAATCAAGCCAGGCGTAGTTAGCAGGGCTAACCAGGGTACTATTGATCCCAGACGTCCTTTCAAATGGCTTAAAGTTTGCATCGCTTCACAGACCATTGATTTCACTCTGTGGTTTCAAAATAGTAATCACGTGACCACAAGTTTGTTGACCGCAAGCTGACCACAAAATCTGTAACGTTGAACATGGGACAAATGAATTTCACCCCGCAATCATCACATATCCTAAAATAATTCCATCTCCTGAATTAAAATATCATCTTATACTGGTTATAAACATTATCTTAAGGGAAAATACGGGAAAAGTGTTATCTGAGGACATGAAATGTGGCGGCTAGTAAAAATTCATTCAGCGAAAGTTGAGCATTGTCGAGCTTGAGTCAACAAATTTAGTTCTTGCGGTGAATAAACTTGTGATCACGTGATCAATTTTTTTCAAACTATGGAGTGAAACCAACGGACCGTGAAGCAACACAAAATTCAAGCCATTTGAAAGGACATCTGGGATCAATAGTATTTGGCAATACCGAAACATCCCTATTAACATGGAATATTGTGAAGAATATTTACATCTGAGTTCAGTTAAATGGAATCACTTCAATGGTTTTCTGTTTGGTCCTTGTAGCTCTATATGGTGCATTTTTACAGTTTGAAGGGTTTTGCAAATCATTCACCTGTGCGTAATAAGAGAAAAAAAAAGGAACGAAAACTGCATTTTAAACTGACCCAGAAATTCCCATCGCTCAGCTTCGAAACCACAAAGGCAAGCTCAGTGGTTAAAGATTTTTCTCGTACCATTCAATTGTAAATTTGTCAAAAACTTAAGACTTACCTCAAAGGTAAGTATTCTTTGCAATATTTCATGTTAACAGGGACATTTCAATAATATCCAGGGCTATACATTACATTTTGAAACTACATACTACTGACCACATAATTTGTGTGGGAAGCATGTGGACTGTTAAACATACCAAAAGTAAAATTGGGCCAAGCAATTATATGGGAAAATCTCAGCCCAGTTTGCCAGGATCCCAGCAATGTGATGCCAGAATCCCAGCTAGCCATGCTGAAAGTTTTCCATGTAAACTGTTTACTAGGCCAGGGTGACTTGCGTCATGTACATGGAATACCAGGCTGAACAGTCATCTTGGCCTGAACCAGCCTGGCTAATCATGGGCCAGCCCAGCTCATGTAATTGGCCCTAGATACTGGGTTTTCAAAGAAAAGAAATGATATTATTGAAGGTACCAGTTTAGCAAACATCCCTGATTTGCCAAAAAGGTTACCAGTTCGCTTGTACTTTTGTGTTTCACCCGTTGCTTGTTTGTCTTCCTGTTGTTGCAGTCTTATCAGCCCTTACTCAAACATTAAATCAGTAACTTTAATATGACTTAATACATCACCTGGAAACAGCATCCCCTGAGGGCAATCTTTCGTATATGTAATCGCATGAGGCCGCTGAGGATAAATGTTCACACATATTTTCAGTTTTCACAAAATTGCCTGAGTCATGGATCGGAGCAACAAGGGCAATTTGTGAAAACTTTGAAAATACAAGTGAAGTTTATCCTTAATTCTATGAGGACCACTTTACTTTTCATAACACAGAGAGCAAAATTCTTGGAAAACTTTTCATACATGTTGAAACACAATCAGCTGGCCCCCAGAATAAAAGTACCCGCACATAAACAATTTGCAACACAAGCAGTTTAACTGTTGCTCAGTGCACAGAACAAGAAAGACTGACCATTATGTACATTTAAAGAGATAAATACAATTCTATTTCATTGACAAAACACACTAAAAGCTCAGACTAAGTAAATTTTATTCACCTGAGTTATGAAGCTTCCTCTCGCTGGAAAAAATTATTGACCACATCACTCCAAAGTTTTCAGTAGTATTAAAACAAATAACCATTTGCTCTTATCCATAACACTATATGTTCCCCTTTTGGAATTTCTCTTCAAGCTAACACCCGATTCCCGTACCATTTTTGCCAACCAACCCGGTTAAAAGTCAAACTTTGAAGCGATCCTTGTGTTGAATAACTCAAAACAGTTTTTCGTTTCAAGACGCCTACAAATTGCAAATGGCGCGCTTTTGTGCTTAGCCAATCAAATGCGAGTAATTTTGGCACTTGGCCAATCAGGAATTAGTAATTTTGCCCTCGTCCTAAAGAAAATTAAGAAAAAATGCCCTCTCTCAACCAATCAGCATTCAGTAATTTTGCCCTCTATGTTATAAAAAAGGAAAAAATGATTGTACATGTACATGTTGGACACATTGCTCCATAATGTCAAGTGACACCCTGTAGAGTCACTCCCTCACAACATTTAACAGCAATAAATTGTATGAACATAGGTGATGTGTAACTGCTGTTGTGTTATATATTATCAAAGGTTACATAGGATCTTAGTTGTAAAGTAGACCAGCTGACATCTGACTCAAAAACACTAATATTGCATTCTATATCTGGCATTTGACTCTTTGTCATGTTTTGCAACTGAAAACATAACACTATAAATGAAGTGTAAAGGCCAGAAACAATTTGATGAATAACTCAGTTGGCCACACAAACTATCCTAACAAGTCCTATGGATACTTGCAATTATTGATAATTATTTATAGTCATCAAAAACTGCCACACATTCTGCTATGTTTGACTTGATCATTAATTTGGAAGCTTGATTATTGTTTTAGTTGTTTCTTGATTACTGAATAAAAATTCCTAGATGTCGGTGAGCTCACATTCAGCCAACCTTGATTGCACGCTGAACAGTTGAAACATGACCATATGTTCACTGATTTCTACATGCAGTTACTTGTACATGTACATGTTACAACAGTCATAGACCTTGGTGCATAGAAACTTTGAAGGAACAAAGTTCTGTTTCATGGCATTTTAAACAATTTTTGTGTAGCTAGTACATGTACTGTACATTTATTCATCAAATTATTCCTGGCCTGTCACTTAATTTGCAACATTAAACTTCCATTATTTTTAAAAACTTTTTGAAAGAGCGGTCATATGGAAAATAACCTTGGGCATGTCACAATGCCGTGGTGGTGAAGCTTGCATGTCTCAGTGATCCCAAGAGCTGGCTCGCTAGGGTCTTGGCCCCTGCTATATTCAGCCATGTCCCATTGGTCGAAATTGGAGAAGCTGAACACAGTACTGCCCCAGGCCCTCCAGGATGGGTTTAAGTATGGGACCAATCATCCCAGGCCCACCCCATAGAAACCGGTCTTGGTCATGAAAACCTGGAACATTCTCATTTTTAGTGTCATATGGCCTTACAGCTGTATCAGTGCAGCCTTATGATGGCCACGTGTACAGTGCAACATTGATATACACTGTAGCTAAGCAATTCTATTTCAGTTTGTCTTAAAGCTGTGTCTACTTTAAACGACCAAACCCATATAAACCTCTATAATTCATGCACTAATTTTTGGTTATGGTGAACACAACACTGGTCAAGCATCACACATTCTATACTTCTACTGCTTGTGCCACCTATGGTGTGAATTGGGTCAGGACACACAGTTTATTCTGGTTCTTACATAACTTCTTTCTACTCTGTACTTGTGTTATGTACTGATATACGCTCTAAATGAGGTTGTCTCCAACCTCTGCATGTAAATTTAACTTGCACTTTCAAAAAATTTGTGTCTTTTTTACGCCCATTTGTGTGTAATTTTTTTTACATGTGTGCTTCATGCTTGAAGTTGTGTGCAACATGGCATCCTTATACACAGGAAACCCTCTGTACTGTACAAAACTTAGATTAAATGCACTTTTATTGACTAATTAATTAATGTCGTGTAGGATAGTAAGTCTATCTACCATGTGCGTTGCTAACCTTGCTGTTCATTTTGTTTTCTATTGTGCAGTGAACTTTTTACTTTCCCTGACATGCTATTAAATGACGATTTACCTGAAATATATGATTTTATGAATAGCTTAGGTCCATTTTCCATGAATTCTAAAAAATACGGTTACCCATTGTTCTGTGATGGGAAAAAAAGAAAGTTCTGTGATGGGGTTGAGTCACCAATGTAATTCACATTTACCAGTTTGACTTACAAAAGTCTCCACAGTAACTGCACATTTTAACTGTTACCTGGGTCAGTGTCTATAGGAATGATTTGTACTGTAATGGGCAATAGTATATTTTTAATACTATCCTTTCATTCGTTCCAACAGATCGGACACATGTTTACCTAATCTGAAGTGGATTAACAAGTTCAATCCCCATCAAGACAGGCTTAAAGAAGACCTTATCACCGATCAGAAACTCTCCAAGTTATCATAATCACTGTAAATCTGGATAAGTCAGCTATAAACAAAAATCAAATAGGGCAAAAAATTGCTTTGAAACAATGTCCCTTCTACAGAGTCCAATGTTTTGCTTTTGGGTGAACTACGTCGTAAAGATTGGAGGAAAAGAATAGTCTGTCCTGAGTTTTAAACATTGTAGCAATGCCTATAAGCAACAAATGAACTTAAGTGCTTATGTACTCATTATTCATTAGCATCCAAACAAAACAGCTTGTATAGTAGAACTGTAGGCGCATTTACTAGTCATCAGATGCTCCGAAAGAGCACCGGTTTCACTAAGTGGTTTTTTTTGCTAAGGTGAAACATTTTAACATTCATATCACCCAGGGCAGAATTCTCTTTTCTTTGTGCCTCTCAGTTCAGCGAATATGTAGGAACAGAGAACAGTCCCAATGAAGATGTGTTTAAACGTTAATTTGAATAAAATATGTGAAATTGTCATTGGTTGCTTTCTAGTAGTCTCTCCCTGTATAATAAAACTTCATTGTGAAACCAGCTTTCATGGCAGAACGTATCACAATACGTCATGACAAGATAATAGAAATGATTTTAATTGCTCGCACGACATGAATTTTTTGTTCACTACAGTACCTTGAAATGCCATGACTGAGTCGGATGACGAATCACAACCACTTTTTTCGGGGGACAAGCATATTTACGATATTTAAGAACACGAAAATTTCTCTGCTGAAGGTCGTTGTAAATATCATATAACCCTCGCCAGCCGTAAAGGCTGTTTGAAAAATGCACTCTACTGAGGGTCGTAAATGTAAAGCGTTTACACGGTTTTCACCATATCCGTAAAGGCGTGCTTTGAGAATGCGTAAACATTTCCATTCTGGTAACCTTACGGAAGTCGTAAATTATCGTAAATGAAAGCTTTACGAGTTTTTCCGATATCCGTAAAGACAGCGTTTAAAGTCTCTCTAAGACGTCTTTACGCACTATCGTTTCTAATGCGTAAAGACCTTCTGAACGGAAATGTAAAGAAGTCCGTAAAGATGCGTTCGCGGGGTCAATACGCTTTCTTTACGCAGTCATTACGGGTGCGTAAATTTAAGATTTCATGCTGTGTACCGGTCACGCTTTGGTTTTAACCTTCATCCACTTCCGGTCGGTCACTACACTATGGTTGTCGAATGGTTTCCACCAGAAATGAATGAGGTAAGTATAACATCACAAGTCCCGACAATTTCAATTTCTAATTATACAACTAAAACATTCGAAAAGTACACAAAAACAGTTATCCGTTTTCACAGATGGAATAGCTCACCCCCGCAATTCCTATATCTCGATCTGCACGGTACGGTCCGTAATCCATCATTAATGACAATTGGTCATCTAATTGTTTATGGTGTTAAGAAACAATTTCAAACGTTGATCCAAGTGTCTATGACACCGCTTTTGTTATTGAAAATGGACAAACGGTAATGCAAACAGATTTGTCTTTAAACGGACGTCGTTTGCGTGGTTCCGTTCATTACATAAATTGAATTTTAAATACGAAAAATGGTAACACATTTTTATTGAATGGTTGTGACAAAATAATCATACCAAATCATTGCCACATATTAACTATAAAAGTGCTCTATTTCAACCTCAAAAAATAATATACGCCTATTTCTTTAAAAGTAAAACACGGTTTTCATTTAACTCAATCAATCACTTACACTTCAACCAAAGCAACTCAATTACAGACAATAAGTATTAATTTAGTACTGGCGTTTGGTCTTATGGCTGTGGAATTGGCTTCAGTTGTGAAAGATGAAGAACTCTTAATGTTGATTGAATATAGAGTGCCATAAACATTTTTTTTCATTCATTATATAACACAATGCGGGATATTTTCGAATTCAACCATATCGACCAAACACTTTCTAAAGAGAAAGTTAAAAAAATGAAAGATTTATATACTTATTACCACAAGAAACATTATGGCTATGAAAAGTTGTACCGCGGTTTTCGAAGAAAAAATTTTGTTTGTAATCTTTCGGCTGGCAAATTAATTATTAGTGCCGCAGTAGCCGGAGGAATTACGTTGAACCCTGTTGTCATGGCAACTTTAACTGGTGTTGGTCTTCTTTTAAAAACAGTGGCAAGCCTTAAGAAATATGATAAGAAAACAGAACAAGCAAATTTTGCCCGTATCGAATACCAAAAAATCCTTGATGAGATTCGCTTTTACCTCAGAAATGAAGCTTTCGACGAAAAGGTCTTTCTTGATAGATTGAAAATGATAGATAATTTCGTTACTGATCATTGTATGGAAATTCCGCCATCTATTTCTAACAAGAAAAGCCCCAGGGGCATTAGACCCCGCCGTTGTTCTCCCCCCCGGGTGTAAAATATGTTACGATCACTCAAGATAAAAGCCCTTGCCTGCGTAGCGAAAGACACGACGAGTATTTGTTTGGCCGAGCGAAAACCGGAGGTCTGGGGCAAGTGACCACCAAAAAAAAACACCACGGAATAAAAATGGGTATTACTAGACCCCGTCCTGACGGCGGGGTAACAAGAAAAGCCCCAGGGGGCATTAACCCCGCCGTTGTTCTCTCTGCCCTTGGGGTCCAAAATATATTAGGGCCAGGTAAAAGTTGGTGATTTATCGTATCTTTTACGTGCTTGCGATGATAATATAAATCAAGACACGACTTGCCTAATCACTCTGTTTTAGCGTGCGTGACGAAGAGCGTGATGAAATTATTATTTTGGTCACAGCGTGACTCAGCCTGGCCCCGTAGCTCAGTTGGTTGAGCGACAGTGTTCTAATCCGGAGGTCGTTGGTTCGATCCCGCCGGGGTCAAAGATTTTCTTTTATCTTGGTTCTCATTTCTTTTTTCTTACTTTTAAGGCCTGTGGTCGGGGGGAAATTATGGAGGGCAGTATTACTCACTTCTTAGCACTCATACATACATACTTTACATCATCATTACTAAGTTCATAGCGATCGCAAGTTCATGCCAGCTTTCAAACTTAAGCTCCCTAGTACATTCGTCCTTGCTCTCGTCGAAGAAATGTTAACTCCATTGAATTCCTTGTACTTTTCTACACAACTTTCCCTAAGGATTTTGGCGAAGCAAAGCAAAACTGCCAAAAAAATGCTTGCATTTGACTGTTAAATTATTCAACTTGGCGAAAGCAAGGGACTTCCCCGAATCGGCTTCTGTATTTCAGTGATGTAATGTTTACGTGCTACGGCAAGTTAGGCGAATTCATTCCAGCTTCAAAGCTCGCTACCACCTTCGTTCCTACTTTCATTGGACCCCGCCGTTTTTCTCCTCCTCCCAGTGAGCAAAATATATTACGGTCACTCAAGATACGAGCTCAAGTAGTGTAAATTTTAAAGTTGATGATTTATCGTACCTGTGTTTGCTGCCATTTCCCCTTATGCGTCTGCTCCGCACCCTTCTCCCTGTGGTAACATGAATCCCTGATAGTATGAACCCCATCCCTCATTCCTTGGTCATCCACTTGTCCTAGCTTTCGCCAAGAAGAACGTGACGAAATATTTTGACCATAGCGTGACTCAGTTAAGTCACGTTTTTTTTAAATAAACGAACTGACATGTCAGCGTAATTCTAAATAGCAAGGGCACGGAAATTTAAATAGATTTCTTGATAAAAAACTCATTCTAAAATCTAAAGGAAACTGGTAGCTATGAAAAACCGTAAAAGTCTATTTTAGGCCGTGATTCGATGAGTGATTTGGCGCAAGCAAGTTTACTTCTCCGAATCGGCTTCTGTGTTTCAATGACGTAATGTTTATGTGCTACGGCACGTAGCATGAATCATTGGCTTTCAAAGCTCGCTAGCACCTTCGTCCTTGCTCTCATTGAAGAGAAGTCAACTCCATTGAATTTCTTGTACTTTTCTACACAACTTTCGCTAAAGATTTTGGCGAAGCAAAGCAAAACTGCCAAAAATATGCTTGCATTTCACTGTTGAATTTTTCAACTTGGCGAAAGCAAGGGACTTCCCCGGATCACCTTTTGTGTTTCAGTGATGTAATGTTTACGTGCCAGGGCAGGTTTGGCAAATTCATGCCAGCTTCAAAGCTCGCTAGCACCTTCGTTCTTGCTTTCATCGAAGGAATTTTCATGCTATTAAATCGCCGGTAATTTTCTACACCAACTTTCATGAAAATTCTGGCGAATAAACGCTAAACGAACAAAGTTTACCGGCAAGTATTGTTTTGACCGAGTGGAGGTCTGGGGCAAGTGACCATGACAAAAAAAAAACGGGTATTACTAGACCCCGTCCTGACGGCGGGGTAAAAAAACCACGGGAAAAAAATGGGTATTACTAGACCCCGTCCTGACGGCGGGGTAAAAAATATGAAAAAATATTCGCTCCGTTGTAGATTTTCAAAGTAATTATATACGCTTACAAAATGATTGCAACTTTGCAAGCTATTTGCTATCACCTAGTTGAGCTTCTCACACCCCCCGAAATTAGGCAAATACGATTTATCACTCGTGAGTGTGTTTCAAAAATATTGTTACCAACTCGTGATGAAGATGGCTACCCCAATTCAGGACAAGATATTGTTCCATGATACGATTTTTCCTTCATAAATCTGTCTGAAAAATCGGGCAAATTTACAAACCACGCTTTGATGCATATTGGAGGTCGCGGGACGTTCCCTAAGAAATGAGTCATCATATTATCAAGATTACGTGAACTGTTTGTAAATAGAATCATCTAGAAAGACCTATATGTGTCAACAGGGATTTTTCCCGATGAAATGAGTCATCACATTGTTAAGGTTGCGTAAATAGAATCGTCTAGAACGACCTACCTGGTTATAAAACGGGTTGCGTTTATCTTTTTTTCTCAAACTAACAAAATGGCTAACATGTTGACTGAAGTTTCACAAGCTTTCAACACGCTTAGTAGGAACTACCCTCAGCTTAAGAACATCTTGGATAGATGCTACAATGAAATCAGAAATTTAGAAAAAGAAAGTGCAGACGAATTACAAGCTCAAAAGAAAGAAAGAGTGAAATACGTTTTGGAGTCTTCTATTAACATGAGAGCATTGAATACCGCACTTGATGAATTGCTGACGGAGGCTGCCAATAATGAGAATGACTTGATAGTTCTGCTTAAAAAATTGACAGAAGCACAAGCACAAGAAAAGAAGAAGATTTTATCCTTTGCCGCAAGACAGGGACATTTATTGAAAGAAGCAAAAGAGCGACTCGGTGCGACGATGTATAAACATGTAAGAAATTCTTGTGAACTCTCAAGCAGTTATGCAAATTTTTTAATATCTTTGCATCGTCTTTTTGAAAAATATCCGAGGTTAAATTATTGTAGCGTTGCTATAAGATTTTTTTGTTCCAATATGAAACATATTCAAAACATTTGTCACGAAAACCAGGTTTTTTGGTCTAACTTGTCTTAATTACTTCGAATTTAGTCTTAAACCATCAATATTCATCGAGCTTGCATTTGAAATCAGATATTTTTAGAACATCGACTTACGCCGTAAGCCGTTAATTATTCATTAGCTTTCAGTGTAATCAGATATTTTAGCACATCGGCTTACGCGTAAGCCGTTAATTATTCATTAGCTTTCAGTGTAATCAGATATTTTAGCACATCGACTTACGCCGTAAGCCATTAATTATTCATTAACGTTCAGTGTAATCAGATATTTTAGCACATCGACTTACGCCGTAAACCATTAATTATTCATTAACTTTCAGTGTAATCGTGCCCGCTTTTTTATATAATTAACTTGTTATTAAAAAAAAGAACACCCTATTAAACAAATGTATCTTCAATGTATCTTGTTATGGATGTCTGTACAGATCACCAAACGATCATACAAGACTGGCCAACAGGGGAAAGTTTTGAAAGAAAAGAAATTTTAAAATGGCGGAATATTTCAGACGCTATTTATAAAATTAAACATGTTAAACACAGGAAAAGTAAATTTGGGAATTCAGCTATTTTAACTTTAGAAACAAAGAATGGAGATGAGTTTTGTGTCTGAGCCCCTAAACGACTTACAGAAGACCTGCTGGAATATGATTATTATCAATTTGTTTACAAAATAGGTCTCAAAACTTCTGCTGACGGTAATGAATATTTTGATTATGAATTAATGCAAGCAACAGAGACCACCAATATAGTTAAACAATAGCGTCTGCATTCCTGAAGGCATGAAAAAAAATTAAGACCAAGATTTGTTTTTAAGGATGAGTGATTTAAGAAATCGCACTGTATTTTTTCAAGTTTGCGTTGCAAAGGGGGTTTCCCTTCAGTGCTTGCACGAGAATATAAAATTACGTCATTGTCTGCTAAAACTTAATTAACATTCGTATCTCACTAAAGCGGAACGGTGAAGAAACGGCAAAAGTCTTAAGGAATTGGAAAACATGTGTTCTGTTTTAGTTTTGTTTCATTTTTTTTTGTTCTGCAGACGCGACCGTGCGAAAGAATATTTAATCATCCTCTTCCCAAAAACGAATAAATTTTTCGTTGTATCGTAAGTTGATATGATGAATAACTCCATTTTCATAACAAATTGAACATACCCCGGTTGATTCAGCACCAATATCATAAAGATTACTAAAAGTCCATGGATTTACGATTCGTTGACGCTCTTCGCAAAACGGTGCATTGAGAATATCCTCATGAATTTCTTTCCAACCCCTTGCTAATTCGTTTTATTAAAAACTGGACTAGGTATATTGGCTTTCTACCATTCTGATTGGCTGAACGGAGCCAGGCTATCAGCTCATATACCTGCTGTGACCAAATATGGACAATGAACACTCAACAACAAAATGAACAAAGTGAGCTGGAAGTTTTTTCCTCGCCAGCAACCCGGCGAGAAAAATAGAGAAGAAAAATCACTTGGCAGCGAATTTGAATTAAGCAGAAATTCCAACAGCGTAACTAACAGCGTCGTCTAGCACAAGTCAAAATTGTTTGAAGAAACTGTGCAGAAAAAGAAATTAGAAATTTAAGCATTGAGCGTTGTGTTTACAATTAATTTCTTTCATCGATCGTCACGTCGATCATTAAAATTGAACAAACGGTAGGTTTTATCAGGAAGCCTTTCCACTTCAAAATATCAAGACAAGACAAAATAAAACACAGTGAAATGGGGCAGAAGCATTTAATAACAACTGTCACACATTCATGACGATTCGGTGCGAAAATCATGAAGCAGTCTAAACAAGTACTAAACAAACTACAGCTGCAAACTACCAAGAAGGCCGAAGGAAGGGCGAAAATTTTTTTCGGCCTTAACACGCAAAATTGACACTGGTTTACCTGCACTCGTTGTAGCTCTGTGTTCCAACAGGTCCAAATGCTCAGATAGAAATCGGATGCCATGTAAACGGAGTTGAATCGCTTTTCCAGTTGTTTGAATGTTGTTTTTACCATTCCGTCCGCAACCTCTAAACCGAGAACAACTGCATTTTGTGCTTTGCATTAAACAAACTATGATGGTGAATTCTAATGTTCCTCGCTACAGTAATCTTGCTTCTGAGCTGCATAGAAATTACTTCTTCAACTTCAAATTGGTGCTGTCTTCATTTCGATCAAACACGCACCTGATGGCTCCGTTGTGCGAACAGATTACAAACTTGTTCTGTGTCAACTCCAGCAGCTAATATGGTGAAATTGTACAGCTTCAATCCGCTTTGAACGATGATTGCAACAATGTTTCGGGAAAAATCAAACATGTACCATATTTCAGAGCCAATAATTAGAAGATTTTTTTTCCCAAACTTGTGCCACTTCGTTCACTTTCGAGCAGTTTTCATTGATTCATTCAGCTTTGCAATGAAACGCTGCAACACTTCGCAAAGTTTTGGCGCCTTTTTCGTTCAGTCATGTGATCGATTCTTGCTCCCTTTTTATCCCTTTTCTCATTTTTCTCTTTCTTTCTTCATTTTTTTTAACAAAAATAGAAATTAAGTTTTTAATAAAACAATTATTCTACTCGGGCTTGCTGGATATCAAATGATTATAACCAACTCGGCGCTACGCGCCTCGTTGGTTATCTATCATTTCATATCCAGCGCGCCCTCGTAGAATAATTGTTAATTATTAAAAACTGGACTAGGTATATTGGCTTTCTACCATTCTGATTGGCTGAACGGAGCCAGGCTATCAGCTCATATACCTGCTGTGACCAAATATGGACAATGAACACTCAACAACAAAATGAACAAAGTGAGCTGGAAGTTTTTTCCTCGCCAGCAACCCGGCGAGAAAAATAGAGAAGAAAAATCACTTGGCAGCGAATTTGAATTAAGCAGAAATTCCAACAGCGTAACTAACAGCGTCGTCTAGCACAAGTCAAAATTGTTTGAAGAAACTGTGCAGAAAAAGAAATTAGAAATTTAAGCATTGAGCGTTGTGTTTACAATTAATTTCTTTCATCGATCGTCACGTCGATCATTAAAATTGAACAAACGGTAGGTTTTATCAGGAAGCCTTCCCACTTCAAAATATCAAGACAAGACAAAATAAAACACAGTGAAATGGGGCAGAAGCATTTAATAACAACTGTCACACATTCATGACGATTCGGTGCGAAAATCATGAAGCAGTCTAAACAAGTACTAAACAAACTACAGCTGCAAACTACCAAGAAGGCCGAAGGAAGGGCGAAAATTTTTTTCGGCTTTAACACGCAAAATTGACACTGGTTTACCTGCACTCGTTGTAGCTCTGTGTTCCAACAGGTCCAAATGCTCAGATAGAAATCGGATGCCATGTAAACGGAGTTGAATCGCTTTTCCAGTTGTTTGAATGTTGTTTTTACCATTCCGTCCGCAACCTCTAAACCGAGAACAACTGCATTTTGTGCTTTGCATTAAACAAACTATGATGGTGAATTCTAATGTTCCTCGCTACAGTAATCTTGCTTCTGAGCTGCATAGAAATTACTTCTTCAACTTCAAATTGGTTCTGTCTTCATTTCGATCAAACACGCACCTGATGGCTCCGTTGTGCGAACAGATTACAAACTTGTTCTGTGTCAACTCCAGCAGCTAATATGGTGAAATTGTACAGCTTCAATCCGCTTTGAACGATGATTGCAACAATGTTTCGGGAAAAATCAAACATGTACCATATTTCAGAGCCAATAATTAGAAGATTTTTTTTCCCAAACTTGTGCCACTTCGTTCACTTTCGAGCAGTTTTCATTGATTCATTCAGCTTTGCAATGAAACGCTGCAACACTTCGCAAAGTTTTGGCGCCTTTTTCGTTCAGTCATGTGATCGATTCTTGCTCCCTTTTTATCCCTTTTCTCATTTTTCTCTTTCTTTCTTCATTTTTTTTAACAAAAATAGAAATTAAGTTTTTAATAAAACAATTATTCTACTCGGGCTTGCTGGATATCAAATGATTATAACCAACTCGGCGCTACGCGCCTCGTTGGTTATCTATCATTTCATATCCAGCGCGCCCTCGTAGAATAATTGTTAATTATTAAAAACTGGACTAGGTATATTGGCTTTCTACCATTCTGATTGGCTGAACGGAGCCAGGCTATCAGCTCATATACCTGCTGTGACCAAATATGGACAATGAACACTCAACAACAAAATGAACAAAGTGAGCTGGAAGTTTTTTCCTCGCCAGCAACCCGGCGAGAAAAATAGAGAAGAAAAATCACTTGGCAGCGAATTTGAATTAAGCAGAAATTCCAACAGCGTAACTAACAGCGTCGTCTAGCACAAGTCAAAATTGTTTGAAGAAACTGTGCAGAAAAAGAAATTAGAAATTTAAGCATTGAGCGTTGTGTTTACAATTAATTTCTTTCATCGATCGTCACGTCGATCATTAAAATTGAACAAACGGTAGGTTTTATCAGGAAGCCTTCCCACTTCAAAATATCAAGACAAGACAAAATAAAACACAGTGAAATGGGGCAGAAGCATTTAATAACAACTGTCACACATTCATGACGATTCGGTGCGAAAATCATGAAGCAGTCTAAACAAGTACTAAACAAACTACAGCTGCAAACTACCAAGAAGGCCGAAGGAAGGGCGAAAATTTTTTTCGGCTTTAACACGCAAAATTGACACTGGTTTACCTGCACTCGTTGTAGCTCTGTGTTCCAACAGGTCCAAATGCTCAGATAGAAATCGGATGCCATGTAAACGGAGTTGAATCGCTTTTCCAGTTGTTTGAATGTTGTTTTTACCATTCCGTCCGCAACCTCTAAACCGAGAACAACTGCATTTTGTGCTTTGCATTAAACAAACTATGATGGTGAATTCTAATGTTCCTCGCTACAGTAATCTTGCTTCTGAGCTGCATAGAAATTACTTCTTCAACTTCAAATTGGTTCTGTCTTCATTTCGATCAAACACGCACCTGATGGCTCCGTTGTGCGAACAGATTACAAACTTGTTCTGTGTCAACTCCAGCAGCTAATATGGTGAAATTGTACAGCTTCAATCCGCTTTGAACGATGATTGCAACAATGTTTCGGGAAAAATCAAACATGTACCATATTTCAGAGCCAATAATTAGAAGATTTTTTTTCCCAAACTTGTGCCACTTCGTTCACTTTCGAGCAGTTTTCATTGATTCATTCAGCTTTGCAATGAAACGCTGCAACACTTCGCAAAGTTTTGGCGCCTTTTTCGTTCAGTCATGTGATCGATTCTTGCTCCCTTTTTATCCCTTTTCTCATTTTTCTCTTTCTTTCTTCATTTTTTTTAACAAAAATAGAAATTAAGTTTTTAATAAAACAATTATTCTACTCGGGCTTGCTGGATATCAAATGATTATAACCAACTCGGCGCTACGCGCCTCGTTGGTTATCTATCATTTCATATCCAGCGCGCCCTCGTAGAATAATTGTTAATTATTAAAAACTGGACTAGGTATATTGGCTTTCTACCATTCTGATTGGCTGAACGGAGCCAGGCTATCAGCTCATATACCTGCTGTGACCAAATATGGACAATGAACACTCAACAACAAAATGAACAAAGTGAGCTGGAAGTTTTTTCCTCGCCAGCAACCCGGCGAGAAAAATAGAGAAGAAAAATCACTTGGCAGCGAATTTGAATTAAGCAGAAATTCCAACAGCGTAACTAACAGCGTCGTCTAGCACAAGTCAAAATTGTTTGAAGAAACTGTGCAGAAAAAGAAATTAGAAATTTAAGCATTGAGCGTTGTGTTTACAATTAATTTCTTTCATCGATCGTCACGTCGATCATTAAAATTGAACAAACGGTAGGTTTTATCAGGAAGCCTTCCCACTTCAAAATATCAAGACAAGACAAAATAAAACACAGTGAAATGGGGCAGAAGCATTTAATAACAACTGTCACACATTCATGACGATTCGGTGCGAAAATCATGAAGCAGTCTAAACAAGTACTAAACAAACTACAGCTGCAAACTACCAAGAAGGCCGAAGGAAGGGCGAAAATTTTTTTCGGCTTTAACACGCAAAATTGACACTGGTTTACCTGCACTCGTTGTAGCTCTGTGTTCCAACAGGTCCAAATGCTCAGATAGAAATCGGATGCCATGTAAACGGAGTTGAATCGCTTTTCCAGTTGTTTGAATGTTGTTTTTACCATTCCGTCCGCAACCTCTAAACCGAGAACAACTGCATTTTGTGCTTTGCATTAAACAAACTATGATGGTGAATTCTAATGTTCCTCGCTACAGTAATCTTGCTTCTGAGCTGCATAGAAATTACTTCTTCAACTTCAAATTGGTTCTGTCTTCATTTCGATCAAACACGCACCTGATGGCTCCGTTGTGCGAACAGATTACAAACTTGTTCTGTGTCAACTCCAGCAGCTAATATGGTGAAATTGTACAGCTTCAATCCGCTTTGAACGATGATTGCAACAATGTTTCGGGAAAAATCAAACATGTACCATATTTCAGAGCCAATAATTAGAAGATTTTTTTTCCCAAACTTGTGCCACTTCGTTCACTTTCGAGCAGTTTTCATTGATTCATTCAGCTTTGCAATGAAACGCTGCAACACTTCGCAAAGTTTTGGCGCCTTTTTCGTTCAGTCATGTGATCGATTCTTGCTCCCTTTTTATCCCTTTTCTCATTTTTCTCTTTCTTTCTTCATTTTTTTTAACAAAAATAGAAATTAAGTTTTTAATAAAACAATTATTCTACTCGGGCTTGCTGGATATCAAATGATTATAACCAACTCGGCGCTACGCGCCTCGTTGGTTATCTATCATTTCATATCCAGCGCGCCCTCGTAGAATAATTGTTAATTATTAAAAACTGGACTAGGTATATTGGCTTTCTACCATTCTGATTGGCTGAACGGAGCCAGGCTATCAGCTCATATACCTGCTGTGACCAAATATGGACAATGAACACTCAACAACAAAATGAACAAAGTGAGCTGGAAGTTTTTTCCTCGCCAGCAACCCGGCGAGAAAAATAGAGAAGAAAAATCACTTGGCAGCGAATTTGAATTAAGCAGAAATTCCAACAGCGTAACTAACAGCGTCGTCTAGCACAAGTCAAAATTGTTTGAAGAAACTGTGCAGAAAAAGAAATTAGAAATTTAAGCATTGAGCGTTGTGTTTACAATTAATTTCTTTCATCGATCGTCACGTCGATCATTAAAATTGAACAAACGGTAGGTTTTATCAGGAAGCCTTCCCACTTCAAAATATCAAGACAAGACAAAATAAAACACAGTGAAATGGGGCAGAAGCATTTAATAACAACTGTCACACATTCATGACGATTCGGTGCGAAAATCATGAAGCAGTCTAAACAAGTACTAAACAAACTACAGCTGCAAACTACCAAGAAGGCCGAAGGAAGGGCGAAAATTTTTTTCGGCTTTAACACGCAAAATTGACACTGGTTTACCTGCACTCGTTGTAGCTCTGTGTTCCAACAGGTCCAAATGCTCAGATAGAAATCGGATGCCATGTAAACGGAGTTGAATCGCTTTTCCAGTTGTTTGAATGTTGTTTTTACCATTCCGTCCGCAACCTCTAAACCGAGAACAACTGCATTTTGTGCTTTGCATTAAACAAACTATGATGGTGAATTCTAATGTTCCTCGCTACAGTAATCTTGCTTCTGAGCTGCATAGAAATTACTTCTTCAACTTCAAATTGGTTCTGTCTTCATTTCGATCAAACACGCACCTGATGGCTCCGTTGTGCGAACAGATTACAAACTTGTTCTGTGTCAACTCCAGCAGCTAATATGGTGAAATTGTACAGCTTCAATCCGCTTTGAACGATGATTGCAACAATGTTTCGGGAAAAATCAAACATGTACCATATTTCAGAGCCAATAATTAGAAGATTTTTTTTCCCAAACTTGTGCCACTTCGTTCACTTTCGAGCAGTTTTCATTGATTCATTCAGCTTTGCAATGAAACGCTGCAACACTTCGCAAAGTTTTGGCGCCTTTTTCGTTCAGTCATGTGATCGATTCTTGCTCCCTTTTTATCCCTTTTCTCATTTTTCTCTTTCTTTCTTCATTTTTTTTAACAAAAATAGAAGTTAAGTTTTTAATAAAACAATTATTCTACTCGGGCTTGCTGGATATCAAATGATTATAACCAACTCGGAGCTACGCGCCTCGTTGGTTATCTATCATTTCATATCCAGCGCGCCCTCGTAGAATAATTGTTAAATATGCGCTGTGCCAGTCGTAAGTATCAGAGCAAATCTTTACTAAAGGTATATTCTCGATCGGAGGAGTGTACAACAGTTTATGTTTGATTCCTTGCTTAAAACAAGGGTAACAAAGCCCTTCCCAGCGGCAGTTATTATACTCTAAGCATATTATTATACGCACAAGGTTGTTTTGATAATTTATTGTGTACCTCTTTCCAACCAAAGGCTGTTCGTTGCCTTATTTCCATGGTAAAATATGTAATGCTCTAATTGAGAAACTTTTGATATGATACAAGATTTGTGTTTATCTAATTGAAAGAATTTTTAAAAATAATAGGAGATGCTTCGTTTTAATATTTTCTTCTTTTTTTGAATGCTGGGTGGTTTAAAATAGGAAAATACTTGTGTAAGAATGAGGTGGTATTCATTTAATTCACTTATTACTACTTAAATTCTTCTTAAATTAGTATCTTATGGCAAATGTTTTCAGCCTTACTTTTCTTTTGCAAGCGAGGTCATGTTTGGTAACTGCCGATTGCGCCCCTAATTTTGGTTGTTTTGAGGTCACCGACGCTGAAAATATATTTTCCCGACTTTCTCTCAACGAAAGCGAGTTATTGAAAAACAACCTTTACGGCGATTGTTTTACTTGTATTGCCTACCTATATATTAAATATGAGCGAAAAACAATTTTTCACTGTGGCCGCTAAATTTTTATTTTGGTCGATATTTTCTGGCATTCGCTCTTAAAGTGCACCTAGCCCCCAAATTTTTTTCCCTGTCAAATAAATTCTGTTATCATTTGGAGCATTTCGTCACAAAAAGTTTTTGATTTGGTTTAATCCCTGATTTTTTGTGCACGTTTGAAGTACGGAAAATCGGGCGAAAATAGACACCATTTTGGTTAACGGTCGAGCAATGAGGGCATGGGACTAGTCACCTTGTGACGTCAAATCAAGAACTCGCAGTCTCGCGCTATCTGCATCGGAGCTATATTTCTCTTGAGCTCTCGGAGATGTACAGAAAGCTGTCGACCGTTCGTATTGCTCCGAGACGTAGTAACCAAAGAAACGAATCACAAGACGTATCACTGCATAATACAGCATTTTTTGACGACGAGCGACCAGAGGTGAAGAGAAGAAATGAGTTGATTTTGCAAAGCAATAGCGAGCAAAGCGGCAGCCTTTCAAGCACTCGACAGACTCGATACCAAGCTCGATGCATTTTAAGCAAAGATTTGTTGTCGCAGAAGAAGTTATCCGGTCAAACAATAGCTTTTTGTGTATTTCCAATGATTCAACAGCTGATTAACCACAGAACACCCTGTCACATGAACTATTTATTGTGGAGCCCTCTACGCGATACGCGGTACGCAGAAAATTATTACCTTTGCGAATTATTCAAGTTGGCTGCAAGGTAAGTGCTAAATAATTACTTGTAGGCGGTGCACAAAACAGCCTAGGGTTTAAAATTAAAGACCATATTTAAAGAAAGTCCTCCTTCAGCGGAACCGAACGCACTTTCTCCACAATAACAAACCATTGCCATTATTCCTTATTCTAGTCTATGAACGTGCCTCGCTATAAGAATTTTACCTTGAGTCACTTTAAATCACTCGAGCATAACAAAACATAACTGTGCGGAGATCCTTCTTTGTAGTAGACTGCAAGCAGTCTCTTCCTTCTTTTATTACCATTTTTTGTGCGAAAAAAGGCCGCAAGAAGATCGAAGTGCGAGCGATGAGCGGTGAAGCCTCGAGTCGCAAGTTAAGTAGCGAGGACCGGTTGATTTGCATAATTTGTACATTTCTGCTCGCGCGTAGGATCTGAGAAAACTGCTCGCACGTTGAAGCGAGAAAAACGATTGGTAGGATAATCTCAGTTGAACCGATACTAACAAACTCTTGTGCTTATAATTCTCGTCAATGTCATTTGGTCATTTAGGAAATAATTGCCTTCCTGATTCACTAGTACTAGTGTTATAAATTGTTGTTTTTGTTAATGCTAGTTACAGAAATGGACCGAGATGTAAGTATTATCGCAGTTTCCACATTTACTTCTATGTTAAATAAATAAATGAAGAAAGGAATGCTTTATTAAATCTCCATTTCTATAAGAGATTCCCTCAGCTTGAATATAAATCTCAAATGCGAGAAGCGGAGAGCAAGACCAAACGTGAAGACCGAACGTGAGAAATAAAATATAAACACTCACGGGCGAAGCTCATCATTCCGCTTCTTCGCGGCCCTCCAAGGCCAATCGTTGCTTTATTTGCTGTTCCAGTTCTTAGTTTGCCTTTATTTCCTTTTTGCATCGAGCAATTCTTCGTTTGTTAGCAGGATATTAGCAGATATGGCCAGGACAGCACTTTCTTCATCATTTGTCGGTGAACCTTCGACTTCGTGTTCCGCATCTATCTCGTATTCAGAGCTAAAATTCATCTACAAATAAGCAGAATCTGCGTGGCTCGTCTCAGTATCCTCTTTGGATTACAACATTGGAATTTTAGTCATAATATGACTTTGTTCGAATTAGCTAGAAGGTCAGAAGGCTGCGATCAACAAAATAAAGTCTGAGAAACACAGCTAAAAACTAAGCGGCGTGGAATTATTGGTTCTTGATCTGACGTCACAACTACGGCTCGCCCTAGGTTCCTCTTACTCGGACTTGAACCAATTTTTTGTTGAATTTAACAGGGCACAGAAAATCGAGAATTTAACCAAATCAAAACATTTTTGCGAAGAAATGTTCCAGATGATGACAGAATTTATTTAGTCGAAAAAAAATTTAGGGGTTAGGTGCACTTTAAAAGGCTATTCGTCCTTTGGCGCGTGAGAAGTTTGCTGAAGGTCTATTTATAACACTAAATAAAAAGCAAATCAAAATTAGCACATACCTAATGCGTTGTACAGTGTTAAATAACGGTTTCATTCCGAAACTTAATACATGGGTCAGCAAAGTGTTCAATAAGTGAACGCGTGAACCAGCAAGTTCACTGGTTGTTAATTAATCCAACACTGAGAAAGAAACTGCATGCAATTTCGGAACGGACCTTATTGAGAAAGATAAATTTAATCTAAAAGAAGCTGTTAACAATTCTTAGAATAGCAAATGCTGAATACAGTAGGGAAACACAGGGTGTTCGGCTTAGGTAACGAAGTTTGTCTTTCGAAAATAAACCACTGCCTGCCTTTAAAGTGCTTCTTTTTTTAATCCGACAAAAGATGAAAAGCAAAACGATTTTTTAGGCTAAACACGGTTAGATGAACGACTGTTAATAGACAACCACCTGCCCTGATAAAAGCTAGTACAGTCATGCGTGTAATAAAAATCCGCTCTTACGGCCACGCGTTTCTGGCAGACCGACATCTTGCTAACGTTCCTTCACTATATTCAGACAGTGGATCTTCATCGTACTAATTGAAAAAAACTCGAAAATCGTGATCATTAACTAAAGCCTTCCTTTATATCTCTTCACTCCCAAGAGTGTACAAACTGAAAACAAGAAATCGTTTTTCAGACAATTGAAACAGGAAGCAACCTTGTTTCCAGGGTCTTATGAAAGCCAAGCGTGATGGCTACGACTTTGAGCCGTGAGTCTGGCTCAGTACCATCTTGGTTTGTGCAACCCAACACCCTGGGAACGAGCTTGCACAGAAAAGTTCTCCTCAGGTAACGTGATTTGACTTTATTTTACCGGTTATCTAAAACCACTTCAAGATCTAAAAGTCACTCTTTTTAGAGGAATGACGTTTAGAGTTCACCCGCATGTATGATGAAATTCTTCTCGTTTTCCATCCCCTCGAAATATGCATCCATTATTTCCTTCTCTTTGAGCACCCCTTCCTCAATTTTTTTATTGATAAACTTCTCCAGTTCGCTTTCGTAGTCGGGTGCACGTAGGTTTCCTTCAAACCATCCTTTATACTCAATAGAAGGGTCGACTTGCGCGATGAGCCGTTCAGAAATAGTACGCCAAAACTGACTGCACGGTAACACACCAATAGCTAGAAACCGGGGATCTGTAGCAGAGAGCTTAGCCAGATATTCCACGTGTTGTCTAGTTATAGGACTCAATAAAACGCTCTTAACATCCACCATGTTTTTTTCTTTAACAACTGCTGATAATGTTGGTCGTATTTGCTAGCCTGGACATTGTACATGCTAGCAAAGGCGGGGCGGCTGGACTCTATCTGATTAGCAGTACTTGCTAATATATCTCGCGCTTTGCTAAGGTAAACAGCATCTTGCAGTTCGAAGGCGCTGAACATGTCTGGATTGAGTTTTCCTTTAACCATCCCTTGAATAAATTTACTTTCCATTGCTTGGATGACAGCTTGCTGGCTCTGTGGTCGTTGCAACAGCATTCTGGTGAAGGTCGGTCTAAGGACAGATTTCTTGGAAACGGCTTGTGAACCATCTTGAGGGCGAACTTCGAAGTTAGATCTGAATTTCTTTGGGGTGTTGGAGTATCGTGCATTCTCTGAAAAGAAACATGTAATCAGTCATATTTATCGAACGTTGACCCTGGGTGGGGGGAGGGAGGTTCAAATGACTTATTTTTCCTGGTCCCGATTGTTCAAGGAGCAGTTACCCTATGGTTGATAAAAATTATCCCCACTTAGTTAACAATAATTTCACCTACGCGATTCGGATGAGGTGATAGATGGAGTGCCGAATTCTTAAAAACGCGTCATGTTCAACAAGCGCGAGCGGAATAATTGTTTTATTAACTTCTCATCTTCGGCAATCATTGCATTTTTTTCCATGTTTTCTTCGCGGCAAAGAGACGGAAAGCCCTGGTACTTGATACGTCATGCAATTTCTTTATAAGGCAAATAGAAGGACTGTTCGCTCATAACATGTGTATCTAAGGCAATAAGAAAACCCAGAATTTAATAATCGAAAGTGAAAATTGAATACTACAGATTCACAGGAGAACAGAGTTCAAACGACTGCTTCCAAACCGTTTCCATTACCTACATGTACTGGGAATCATAGAAATAACTTAACTTGCATTTGTTGTAAAGGGCAGGCATTTCTAATTACTGACTACGTCACGAGGAAAGCAAAAAATCCTCAAAAATTTTGACCTGGTGATAAGAATCTCACCAAGTTACTACAGGGGTCAATTATTTTCATTCCTCTGAGGATGAAAGTGACTACAAGGTCTTTGGTCTTGTTTCGAAGTGTCAGAAAATAAGTTTAGCTTAAACTATCCGGTAAGGGTGAAGAAACAGAAGAACTGTTTGAAACTGATAATATACCTTGGGGGCTTCTCCAGTTCCCAGAAAACGTGCGTCCATTGCTTTTTCCAGTGACTTTTGCCTCTCTGGTAGTCACTTGGTGTACTATAGAGCCTTCAGGATGGTTTGTTAGTTTCTCTTTTACCTCTGTTCCAGCATCGGTATCATGAGAATCCAAAGAACGCTTGACTTCATCAAAGAATGGAAGATTACTCCGTGACTCTTGTCAGAAAAATAGAAAACAAAAAATTAATTTAAATACGCAGTTGCAATCCAGGGTCGCTATAAATGGATTTTTCTCAGTACTTACTCTGCAAGAAACTTCAATCTGGTTTTGAAAACCGGCTCCGTTGACTTAGTCAGGAACTTAAAGTGCTACTACGATGAAAATTTCTTGTTTTGTTTTCAACTTTTTAAAACTTAAAACTGTTCAATAGATGCCATATTATATGAATCGCGATAAATTAGATCGATATGTGCTTACAAGGCCCAGGAATATGTCCGAAAACCGCGTTAAACCCGTCCGCCATTATTCAGTTCGCAAAAGAGAAGCCCGCGAATTTCATGGAAGCGGTCTTACCTCTAACCACGTGAATTTTGCTCGTGACGTAGAAGTCTCAACCATCGCCACGAAGAGTATAATGAGGAGTCGAAAATAGAGAGCCAAACATTGCATTATATGGATGTGTTTTCCGTCGAATTTGTCGTCCAGTTCTTTTGAGAGCGATTTAGAACAAAGGTGGTTTTTTTTGGCGAAGTCGGCGAAGTCGCAGAAGTCGCGCGATACGATGACAGTTTCGAGCCTCTCGCTACCGAAGAGGAAGCCGTCTCAAAACAATGCAAGAATGGATCAAGAAGCCGAACAAATATCCCAATTATCCCAAATCACAAACGCTGAATTCCTTCCGATAATACAACAAATTTAACTGTTTTGCATGTCTGTCGTGTTGGGGTCCGTCAGCTGTTTCTTACTCTTGCTTTTTTTCTTGCCGATACGGGTTGAGTTTGTTGTTGTTATGTTCACAGATTTGTTGCAGTATCGTAAATTGTAGTTAATAAATAAATAATAAATCCTATAATAATAAGCTCTCCTTCCTAAAAGAAAAGCCCACATAACGCTACATGAAAGTTTTTTAAATAAATATAGAGAGCCCCGAGGCTAACATACATTCAGAATTTTATAGACGAGACAAAAGGTCGAGGAAAATAAATTCACGTAAACGAAGTGATGTAGCGAATCGCCCGTCGTGTAACTGTGCGAACACGGTAATCTTACTACCTAGTAAAGAAGCAATTATGCGAATTAATATAGATAAACTCTGATTTACCATCAGAAGTCTAGGTATAAACTGTGGAATTCGCCGTCACATCGAAAGTGTTACTGAGAGAAGTGGCTATCCCGAACGCGGTGAAATGCTCAAGAAATTATAGCCGACTTTGGGAGCTCGCTACGCCGTACGCCAAGAGAAATTAATTGAAGTATAAAAGAGTTATATTATTAGGAGCTTGCTACGCGGTAAGCGGAGAGATAAATTGAAATGTAAGAGGGCTGTTAGGAGCTGGCTACACAGTAAAAAGAACAAGCAATACACAGTACAGGTTTGTTATGGTCGATTAAGCTCGGTTGTTTATATTTTCACGTTATAATGTGGCCGAGTAATTCAAAGAAATTTCGAGTGATATTCTCGTTTATAGAACGAGGAATACACGGTGATGTTCTGTTATCTACTAGTTTTAATATAGGAACTTCAAATAATATTCTTTTAGCGGAAGTTTAAGTGAGGAACGTTTATAGTACGCGGAATACACGGTAATGTTTTCCTATTTTCTGCTTACTGATTCGCGCCTATGCGTGAAGGCGTTACTTCTGTAGAAGATTAGCCAGGGATTTGAAGGTTTTGAAGATTTTATTTTGCACTAGACTTTACGGCTTTGTTCCTTCATCGATCAGTTCGGGAAGCGTCCGTAGTTACAATCGTAGTCAACTGAAATCAGTTAGAAAACAAGTTACTATTTACATCATTCGCTATTGAAACGGCAAACAGTTCTCAACTTACAATTTGTTTTCCATAAATCCTTGAAATCCCACATCGGCGACTGAACAACGAAACATGTCCGTTAAAGAAGTGAAACTTGTTCTTTTAAATTCTTGTCACCTAATGTCACATGACCTTATTTTTCCCGCCTCGCTAAGTCGAGGCGATAACTGACAATATGGAAATTTTAGGACATTGTTTGCACGAAATGCAAATCACTCCGCCCCAGTGCGGAAATTAGGTTTAATTAATTATACCTAATTGAGCAACGACTATAATTGTAATAGCGTTCAATAATAAGAAACGTCAGAAAATAGCATGTCTATTGCTTCTGGGAACTAGCTTAATTAGGAAAATTCTGCATTTAGTTCCTCCTTGGTTGCTAGGAGACACAGCTTGTGGATTGGTCTGTCGTATACACCATCCTGGGTCTTGATTCTGGCCTTTCTGACCAAGCCATCCTTTCCTGGATACGTGACAATGATACGCGCCAACTTCCACTGAGACCTTTTGTGGTTCTGATCCAACTCCAAAACTAGATCATCAACGTGAACATTTTCTGTGGTTCGGAACCACTTGTTTCGTGGTAACAGGGTCCCTCTAACCAATCTGTAAGTCGTGATGGTTCGGTTCCTCTGGTAAGAATGTCAGCGGGATTACTCTTCGACCTTATGTAACGGAAGTCATCCACTCCGACAGTTTCTTGGATCTCTGCTACTCTCGCTGATACGAAAGGTTTAAATTGCCGTGGTGGGGTCCTTATCCAAGACAAGACGGTAGAGGAGTCCACCCAAAAGATTCGTTTGCAATCTTGGATGTTTGCGAACTGCAGTGACGTTCTGCAAGTATCATTCATCCTTGCAAGTGTTAAACAACCCATGAGCTCCAGTCTCGGGATCGTCTTCTTTTTCAACGGGGCAACGAAGGACTTGATCAGGACAGGAATGCACTTGTAACTTCCATTCTTTAACTCCCATCGGAGGAAAATGACTGCACCGTACGCTTTCTCGCCACCATCACAGAATCCCTGGACTTGCGGTACCCCAACTGCATGACTTGGTTTCAACTTTCGATCGAATTCGAACGCAAGGAGATGATTCATGGTTTGCACATTTTCCATCCACTTCCTTTGAATGCTCGCTGGCAGGATCTCGTCCCAGCTATAGCCTGAACTCCACAGTTCTTGTAAGTCGATTCTAAACTTTATTGCTACGGGTAACACAAGACCAATGGGGTCCCATAATTTGCCAACAAGACCTAAGCATCGTCTCTTTGTCAGGACATCGGTCAGGCCAAGGTCGTTCTTTTTCAGGGTAAACTTGTCTGTCTGTTTATCCCATCGTAGACCCAGTAGATCAGTTGACCGTTCATCGTTAGATTGGTCGATTTCTGTCTGGTTAGAATGCCAAGTTTTAATCTGGAAGTGGCCTTTCTCGAGGATGGCGTCAATGTCGTTGATAATCTGCTCAGCTTTTGCTGTAGTTGCTCTGGACCCACCGATATCATCCACGTACGCATGGTCTTGAAGTTCCTTTGCAGCTTCCGGGAACTCAGCTTGCGATAACTTTGTCAGAGTATTGATGGCGTTAGTTGCTATGTCGGGAGCTGGTTTATCACCAAAGTTCAATCTGAGCCATTGATACACAGTTGGTGAATCATTTGTCTTACTTCTCCACAGGAACCTGTGATAAACTTGATCGTCAGGATGCACCAAGACTTGATTAAACATTTTGCGCACATCACCAGTGAATGCCACTTAGTTCCATCGCCATGCTGCCAGTACATCGAAGAGGCTGTTGATGAAGTTAGGACCTTTCTCGAGATAATCGTTAAGCGAAAGACCATCGTGACCTTTCGAAGATGAGTCAAAGACAAGTTGAACTTTTGTGGTCCTTTCTGGCGTGAACACGGCTTGCAGTGGTAGGTACCATTCAGGTTTACCATGATCGATTTGTTCAGGTGGAACCTTTTTCACAAAGTCCTGATCCAATAACTTTTGAACTTCTTCGTCAACAACTTTAAAGCAACCCTTTTTCTGGAACGACTTTTCAGCAGAAAACATCCTTTTCAGAGCGATGTCGTAGTTACTCTGTTTGGGGAGTCCTGCTTCCTTCCAGGGCATCCTCACTTGTATTCTCCCGTCGACTAAGGTAGTTGAAGCTGCGAGGGACTTTACGAACTTGCTTTCACGTAACACGTTTTCACTGCATGTACAGAATTTGGTTGGTTTGACGCCAAGGAGGTCTTGGTGAAGGAGTTTCTTGATATCCTCTACGATACTTACTGTCCCAACTTCTATTGACTGAATTTGAGATGTGGTAGAGCTGTTTGACTCAAACTGTCCCAGAACGTACCATCCAAAACAGTTTCTTTTCGCGATAGGTTCTCCTGGTTCTCCGGACACTGTGTGGATATCAACGAAAGCTTCTACGAAGTCTGTGCCGATAAGGATATCTATGGCACCACCCGAAAGATGCAGCTTATCAGAAACGTTCTTCAAATGGGTGTATTGTCCCACTAATTCTTTAGAAATTGTTTTGGCATTACTGCAAGGTCTCGTAACAGTGTACACTTGAAGGGTCTTCGTAATATCTTCGTCAGTAGGTGAGGCAAGCGTGATATCGATTACCTGTGAAGGTTCGTTTTTCTTCTTCCCCCCCAGCCAAATTCATAGTGAGATGCGTTGCTGATCCATTTAAGCCAAGTCGTCTAGCTGTATTTTTGGAGAGTAGGCTGGTGTTAGATCCAGAGTCTAACATTGCAAGAACTTCGACAAAGTTTCCATTTCTGTTCATGAGTTTAACTTTTTGAACAGGGCACAAACCAGTGACAGGTTTTAACTTTGCTTTCTGGTACACAGCATTTCCTTGGATGTTGCCATTCGACGTAGTTGAGGGGCCTTGGAATTGACTTTGGAAAAGTGCTGCTCTTGGATTCAAATTTGTGTTTGTTTCGCCAGTCCTGTCATTATGTAGAGACCGGTGGTGGTTTTTTCTGCATTTGTCACAGGTTGAGCCATCTGGTTTTTTGTAATCGTTTGTGTGATGCGCTCTTAGACACTTGCGACATCGCCAATGTTGCTTAACAATCTCCCACCTTTGATTGACTGTTAAAAGCTGGAACGTAGGACAGGCAGCCAGATGATGTTTGGATTTACAGCCAAGTGGACATGCTTCATCATCAGTTTCTTCGCCATTGGCGGCATTATTTTCCGTCTTCTTAGGACCCTTGTCCCGGCGACTTTCATTCCTTTCCTCAGAGACGAAGCTCCTTTTGCCTCGGGAGCGAATGCTTGCTTCCTGATGTAACCAGGCGATGAGGTTGCTAACGGTTTCTTGTTTCCCTTCTCTTTTCATCTCTCTACCAAAATGAGAATTGTCCTTTGGATCGAGTTTGGACAAAAGTTGGGACATAAGGAATGGTGCTTCTGAAGACTCTAGCACAGGGCACCCATTATCTTCCATATCGTTCACGTAGCAAGACACTGTTGTGGCGAAGTGTGTAAAGGACTTGGAATCTCGTCTGACTGGTTTAAGATTGTTTATTTCAGACAGCAATTCATCCATTAATTTTCGTCTGTCTGCGAACTCGGTATCCAAGATGTTCCAAGCGCTGTCAATGGTTTTACAGGTTTTAACCTGGTCAGTCCACCACGAACCCTTCGGCAATGCGTTTCGGAAACGTTGCAATTGTTCATCTTTATCCTGACCGTATTTCGTCATCCAATGATTGAATTCCTTTTTCCACGTGGCATAAGATCTGCGACCTCCATCCCATGTTGGTACTGGTAATCGTTGTAGACCACTTAAGTTTGGTTTTGATCCTAAGGTGTCCGCCATTTTTGCTACTGCTGATGTCATTGATGACATTGATGATGTCAGAGCCTCCAGGGTTTCAGAATCCTTACGAGACGCTTCAGAAGAATTTTGTTCCTTTTGATAAGCAGCAAATTTCAAAGCAATTTGATGAAAATCCGCCTTGGCCTTGTCTCCAAGTTTTCTGGTCGTTAAAAAGGGTCCCTCGTCTGTGGCAGCGCCTTCATCAACCAGTTTGTCTAAAATCGTTTCTTGCTGCTTTTTGATTTGCCTATATCTCGTCTCTACTTGAGTGAATGCTGCTTCAAGTGTTGTGAGTTCTGGTTTTACTGAGAAAATTGTTTCAAATTCCTCCATGAGCTCGTAGAGGATGTTTACAGCGTTTTCCATTTTTCCTGCGAGGGTTTTGACGTCTACTTTAGGCGGCATTTTGAACGGAATTCACTTTACGTAAATATGCTTTAACTCCAGGCCTCGATTTCATGCGATGTTACTACCAGCGGGCTTCGAAGTCTTTGATTTTGACAATCCAGCAACAAAGATAAAAATGAAAACGTCAAACAAATCAAATGTCCTTACTTTTCCTTCGCAAATACAATTCGGCGTAATCTTGATGAAGATTCAGCGTAAGTTGAGGGCGCGATGATTCAGCGTAATCTGTGGCAGCTCAACTTGTGATACGAAGTTCGGCGGTTGTCAATAACTCGATTCGGCGTAATCTTCGAAGACAAATTTTGACTGATTCGCGCCTATGCGTGAAGGCGTTACTTCTGTAGAAGATTAGCCAGGGATTTGAAGGTTTTGAAGATTTTATTTTGCACTAGACTTTACGGCTTTGTTCCTTCATCGATCAGTTCGGGAAGCGTCCGTAGTTACAATCGTAGTCAACTGAAATCAGTTAGAAAACAAGTTACTATTTACATCATTCGCTATTGAAACGGCAAACAGTTCTCCACTTACAATTTGTTTTCCATAAATCCTTGAAATCCCACATCGGCGACTGAACAACGAAACATGTCCGTTAAAGAAGTGAAACTTGTTCTTTTAAATTCTTGTCACCTAATGTCACATGACCTTATTTTTCCCGCCTCGCTAAGTCGAGGCGATAACTGACAATATGGAAATTTTAGGACATTGTTTGCACGAAATGCAAATCAGCGTACAACGTACCAAGTTGAATAAAAATAATTTCTGCGTATCGCGGAGCCGGCTTGGCGGCGACACAGAAAATAGTTCATGTCAAGGGGCATATATTATGCAGTGAAGCCGAGATCTGTTGGGACTTATACATGTATATGCACAAGACAACCGAGCGAAGTATGTCTTAGGTGTGTGAGGAAATGTGTAGCTTAGTGTACATGTTGTGTTAGCACAGACGGCATAGAAATATTCGCTCACCATTCGACGATCCCGCTCAGATATGATTGCTGTTTTTCTTCCTGATGGCTGGAACTGATCCTGGTTTTAAATATTTCCTTGTACCTTTCTTATAAAATGCTTGAGTAAAACATTCAGCCGTAAAAATGCACAGAGCAGACAGTGTCCAACAGGATTGAAGTCATTCCGGTCAGCCACGCAAACGAAGCCTTTCCGCTTAAAATAAACGTACCCACTCGTCGGTGAACTGTGAATGGAAATTTCCGCTTCATCGATGCTTTCTTTGCCGTAATCTTCAACAACAGAGCGCCGACCACGCATACTGCAGCTCAAAATCGAAGAAATGAATCTTGCTAATCCTCACACCTCTCCGAATGCATAAGAAAGTAGCCACGTTTGTTTTGTTGCGTTGAGACTTCCACGTCACTTCCTCTCTGGGCAACTCGGCCCAACTCGTCCCGGTCATTTTTGAATTGAGTAATGGCGGCAAGCCGAATTCGAAAATTACAGTTAAAATAATTGGACTTCCCGTACGAATTTCGACTTAAAACTTTGCACGGTGAGTAATATGTACTTATATTTTCGAAATATGGAGAGAACAAAAAATTTATATTTATGATCATAGTAGCACTTTAAGCCCCGACGTTTAAACAATCAAACATTTTCTTCCAACATCTTGTTGGCAAAACGTGTTTTACTGTTTAGCCACCTCTCTCAACTTTGCATTTAAATACTGTTCCACGTTTATTCTAGATGAAACATTTTCACCCGACATTTTGTGTTACAAACAAATGTTTCTTTACCAACTGAAGGCTTGCCCGAGCGGGAAAATGCAACCAATCACAGAGTGACGCAATTTGGGTGACGACGCAACTAGTCACGTCATAATTTTCAGGGGAAATACGCAAAAAGCGGTATCTGGGCACAATTTGTCCGATGTTTGGTCAAACATAAGTTGTTTGTCATTTACAGGTGGAAACCGGTTGGTTTACGGTTTGCACAAATGGTAATCAAAACCATCCGAATGGAAAATACCGTTCGAGATTAGCATTCCCCATTTGTGCAATTTATTCTTATTTGCAGAAAGTCTGGAGCTAGTTTGATTACAGACGCAGAACCTGGAACTGATAGAAAAAAGTAAATGGAAGAAAATTTTCCATTTGGATATTCCGGTTGGGAATTTTGGACTACCTCTCAAGATGTCCCGTTTATTTTGGAAAATTTCCGGTGGGGCAAGACAAAATATATAGCCTTACCATTTACAGTCCAACCGAAATTTCCGGATTTTATTTTTGTAAATGGTGAACCCTCAATGTTAGTCCTTTTAGAACTTTTTATGTGACAAACACAACGTTGGACGAAAATTTTTTATCTTTTAGCGTGGCTTTGTGGTGTATAGTTCATCCAAAGCGGGAGGGGTGATGAAACAAGTTAAAATAACTTCATAATTTCTCCATTGTCATAAAATCGTTCAAAACGTTAAGACTTCTTTCTATACAGCTAAAAGATCTAAAACGTCCGGAGCACATGACGGATCTCATGAATCCTTTTGTCAAAATAGCCTACAAGAGTGGCGATGTCGATAAATCTACGACTGATTTTAATTTACGTAATTCCCGATAAAGCTGAACAGGGTCTTGTACGATTAAAAACGAATCAAGTGAGACTGATTAACCCACTTAAAAACTGAACAACTCTTTTTAAAATTTTCACGTTTGTTAAAAGAGTTCTTGCCTAGTAGTTAAAATATTTTAAACCAAAAAGGAAGCTTCCCGTATATATATGAAACCGAAATTCGATTTCACACTTTTACTGTTATTTTTGCAACGTACTTGACTGAAATGAAATTTTAGCTGACAATCGGGCTATGAAGAATAATCAACAACAACAACAACAAAAACAGTACAAAAGTATAATTTTTTTAGCTATCCGATTTCCTCTAAGTCATCGACTATTTTGAACGCTACCATCAGTATAAAAAATTGTATGAATGAATGTCTCATCTAGAAGGCTAAAGAAATGTACTTGTGTTAGTGTGATCTTAACGACCAGTGTATTGTTTCTTAGAATATTACCTTTTCTTCTGAAAAAGATCTTCACGCGCCCTTACATGCACTCTATATATTCGATCGATGTTTCTGGTGGGGAACTCACGAAACTGTGATGAGCATGAAATTGAGTTTCAAAATGCTGCGAACCAAAATGTATTTTGCCTATAAAACGCCAAATTTCAGGCCAATATAGATGGTTTTCTAGTGACGTCACGGCGGCCATGTTCGATGGAGGTATAAAACAATACTTTTTTTTTCTTTTGGGAGATAGTCTGTTTTTATACAAATAGTTTAATTTTCTTATACCTTCAACATGGCCCCCATGAAAACCCTCTCATTGCTATGATATGTGCCTTCAGTAACGGTGTCAGGTTCACCCACAAGTTGACACAGTTTTAACTGGATTCAAGTTATTCAAATGTCTTCAAAAAGAAAAAATTTCCACGTAGAAAAAATTTTATGGCTGATAATTTTGAATACGTGCAACTTTGTGGGACAATGTTGAGGAAGGTAGCTAAGTGAATTCTATATCGCGATACTGAACATTATTCAACATTGTTGAATACAATGTACGATATTGAACGAGATGTCCGAGCGAATTCTTTTGATCTTAGGTGTGAACAAGACAACAATGCTGATTTTGTTTGGCCACCACGTTCAACATCGTACGACAAAACTGTATTCAGCAGTGTTGAATAACACTGAGACCGTTTGACCGAGACTTTAAGGCTGGTTTCCATATGATCGCTACGATCGCTGCGATCGCTGGAAAAAACGTTCAGCAATCGTTGCGATTATATGGAAACCACTCTTCAGCGATCGTAGCGATCACAGCGATCTTTTCGACAACGATCGCTGAGATAAACTTCAGTTCGATAGGCTGGATTCCATGTGATCGCATCAATCGTAGCGATCATATGGACACCAGCCTTTAAGAACCACTGCGACTGACAAAATAAAAACTGAAAATCGATTAGTTAAAAATATTTTCCCTCAGGCCTTTCGGGAAAGTTTATGCGAGTAAGACGCAAGAAAACCTTGGTGGGACCTTGTGTGCTAATCAGGCGTCGCCATAATGTGAAATGTTTTTCTCAAGATGGCTAATGCTGAAGAGTTTCTCTGCTATTCAGTTTTTCTTAAGAAAAAAAAAATTCCTAATAAACTTGAATTTTCTTCGTCTCAGAGCTTAATTTCCTACCTTTTGTGGCGCCCTTAAATTCAATGAAACTTTCGGTGTGACATAAACAACAAGGAGATAGTGTGTAATTTTGAAGATATTAACTTCCTTCAGAGTCAGATATAGTTGAAAACTAACTGCCAGATAGTTAGGTCAAAAACCTTTGGGATCGGGAAATTTCGCTCTTTAAGAAATTGTGATTCATCAGTTCAGTTTTTTATTTAGGCATCTTTATTTTCTTGTGTTTTTGAGTACATGTGTGCAAATATTTTACCGATAGTTTTCTAACCAATTGTGTTACTTTGAATAAGCGACATTCTGGTAATGCTGTATTTTACCAAGCCTTCTGGCCTATTCAAAGTCTTAACTTTTATCCTGACTATCTGCGAAAGAAGTGCTTAACTTTCCCAAACCGTTGTTTTCCTTTGCGTTTTTATAGATGTTAGTGAAAATGTTTTAACATAACGTAGCACTCACAAGAATCTTCATTCAAAGGTTCAGTGCCAAAAACTGAAACTGCGAGGATCACGAAAGGTAGAACGTTTACCAACAACATTGTGCTAGTCTTGAAATTCAGATTCAAAGTGAAACGAACCAAAATGTATTTCACTTATGATTAGGAAGCCTAAAAAAGTACGTACCCTCGCAGCCATGCATGAAGGTTAGCTCACCGCTTTGGAATTTGCTTCTAGGCAAGGATATCGTGTTCACTTCTTACAAACCTAAAACGCCTTTAACTTATACTCGTTCAAGCAAAACAACTGCAAATGGATTCAAGTAATAAATAATTCTCACTTTGAACAATTCAAGTGTTGTTTCTGATATTTTCTCAGCCACGGTATTTGAAGAGTAAGTTACTCAAGGCAGGGCTGATAAAATACGCTTTTGACACTACAGAATTCACTACAAGTAGCTTGCAAGAGGCCTTCATTAAAAAACAAACAAACAAACAAAACTTCTCTGTCAGTCTTTCATAGCCATAGCTTTGAGGTAACTCCATGAGTAGCAAATATTCCACTAAAGTTAGAAAATTTTATTATCTCGTGTGTGCACACCATTTTTGCCCTTTTTTTCGGCCTTATGAATGTGATCTTTGCTAGGTAAGACTACCATTAGGTATCATGCTCTCCCACGAGCCACTTACTTGTATGCAAAAGCAATATTGAATATTGAATGCAAACTCCTTCAAAGGAATCAAATAAAATACTGGAAGACAAAGTTTGCAATGATTTTTAAACCATTGATCGATCGACCCTTTTAAAAAAGGGTCGGTCGAGTTTCAATCATGTAGCGTTTACGTAACGTTTCGAGTAGAGAAAACCTAAGACAAATCTCGCAACAATTTATAAACATAGTGGACTCTACGGTATCAATTGACCAATTCCAAAATTAATTATAAAATCGTCAAAATGGTCTTTTCTCAGGATGGTTAATCAAAAAACTTTCTTCGCTACCAAAAACGTGACTATGTAAAACCTTCACTGAATTGAGACGCAAGAAAATTTCTTGTGTTGCAGAAATTTCCTCTTTGAAATTATCGTAACCTTAATGTTCTAGGGCTTTGGAGTCCTAACTTGAAAGCCTTCGTTAGAGACCCGTTGAGGCGAATAAAATGCAAATAAGCACAGTTTTAATTATAAGAAAGTTCACTTGTTTCTGACTTTCTTAGGCAAAGAGCCTGAAGACTAAGTTGCGCAAAAGCGCGCTTACCTTGCTTAAGTCAAAGTCCGTAAAAAGAAGACCAATCCGATTCCAGTTTTAAAAGTCAACTGCGTAAGTAAAACATTTCCGTGGATAATCTAGTAGTCATCTGTTTAGTGGAGTTTCTCAGAATAGCAAACCATAACTTACAAAACACCGGTAACTTATCAAAATTATTGGTAACTTATCAAAATTATAAGTCCGAAAAGAATAACCATAGATTTGAAGTGAATTTAATATTCTATTCAAACTAGGAAATATTTTTCAATTAGTTGTTGGAATCTCTCCGGCATCAACTTCCTCTTTGTTTGGTAAGGTAAAAACGTTTGCGCCCCCATAGATGTTTCTTGTTAAATTGGCTTGATAAACGTTTTAGCCTACCAGTGGGGTGTCATGTTCTCCAACAAGCTACTTTCCTTGTATATCAAAACCCTTACGGTATGCGAACTCCTTCAAGAGAATCAAATGGAATTCTAAAAGTCAAAGATTGACGACAATACACGACTCCAGCCACTTCTTATATTGGTTAACAAAACTATCACCTTATAACCAGACGGTAATTCTTTCAAGCAAATGCGACCATTTTTGAAAGGATTGATCAAGTTCAAAACAAAAAAAAGTCTCTAAAAAAATAACTTTTTGGTAATCCTGCAAATTCCACCTCTTAAAATCTAATACTTCTACGTCAATTTTTTGGCGTGCTTGACTTTCCGAAACTTTCACTAAAGTAAAACACAAGAAAATAATATCTCGGTACTTTTGAACATGTTAAAAAGTCGGCTAGTTCACAACTTTAATTTTGAGGGGTACCTGTTGCGCAGAAGTACGTTATAAATTGTATTCATAGACACATGATAGATGAGAAACTGCGTGGATTTAATTGGTATTTCGTTAGAGTCGTTTTTGTGTTGGAGAGACTTCCTTATATTTTAGGGCCGTTCAGAAGAAGACAGAAAGTAGCCTCAGGGATAATTTGTTAACTAGTGGCGTTATTTTGAATAATCGACTTTGTGTTTACACTGACTTTTATATCACCTTACAAAAAATGGAACGTCCGTGCCAGAGCAGAAAAATTTGCTATATCGTCTACGTACGAGGAACTGTTCACAGTTAGAATTTTTTAAAGTCCTTTAAAGGTGTTCAAAAGTTCTTGCATCACTAGTACTCACCAGAAACTTCACTCGAAGGTGCAGCGTCAGCCAGCAAAACGGTGAGAATCACGAAAGGCCAAACGTTTACCATCAACATGGTAACAGCTGTGAAAGTCAGGACAAAAATGCAACGAACCAAACTTAACTTTGCTTACAGCAACAGAAGTGTCAAATTACGAGCCAAATCAGTTTTAGAACGGGAGTCTTGTTCAATTTCCTGACCTTTGCTTCTACAGGTCGAAAGGACACCGCGTTCTCCCACAAGCTCTCTTTGTTCTAACTTAATTAAACATTTAACTCAAGTGAAAATTCGATTTGAACAATTCAAATGGAATCAAGGAAGTTGATTATTTCTAACTCACCAAATAACTTCTAACTCACCCACCGCCCACTTATTAAGATAGCATTATCTACTTAAATAAATATTTTTCTCCTGATTTTTCGAACTACACCGAACCTCTTTTCCTTCTGTTCGGTTCTTTTTTATTTTAAAGTTTTACTAGCCGTAGCTACACGCGGGACAACTTTTACCTAGGTAAATATAAGGTTTCCCTGGGGAAAATTTGCCCAGATAAATTTTCGTGGTAAAGCCACTGAGAACGGTAGAAAATGCCCCGAGCAAAGCCCTTTGTGGATTGAAGGGTCTTGGGTTTCCCCAGGTAAACCTATCAATGAGAAGCCGAGTTTTGTACACTGCACGTGTATGATGAGTGATCACCTACATCGCCTAATTTGCAAGCGGTGTCCGCGTGTAGAATATTGAAGGTGACTTCTTTTCGAGTAATGTTGTGAGTGTTGAGTTTTAACGAAATACTGAGGCTGAGAGCACGTTTTATTTTTTGTGTATCGGAAACGTTGCAAGTCTCAGCAGGAGACCAAGGTCCTTTTGGGCGGTTTGCTTGTCTTCTTCAGTTATTCGGTTCATAAATAAAAACATGTCTCAATCGGCTATGTTTTCACTTGCTAAGGTTACCAAGCCAGAAAATCCCCCCGCCCCCATACCCTTGAATTCTCTGGATGCACGTAACCTTAATCACCCAGGAGAATGAACACATTGTAAATTTGCACGTTATATCTTTTAATTTTTCATAGAGACAAAGATATGGTTTAACGAGTTCTGTTTCTACGGCAATGGCTGAATCTTACGCACCGGCCAGGCCGGTGGACATGTACAGTTGCGTTTACTTGAGACAACGGTTTAATTATACCAAGACAATAGATCGTCTGGCATTAAAAATTAAGCGCCATTCTACCGTTTGGCTTCACGAAAATCGGAAAATGTGCGTCATTAAGGCGAAATCTGTGCATAGTAGTCAAGAGACTGGCTATAAAAACGTGGAAGTCTCAAAGGCGAAAACTAAGGTGTCTCCATTCATGTTGATAGCGTGTCAACGGTGCACAATCTTTTGTCTTACTTTTTCAAACTTGTAGCGGAACTCCTCCGCGGCCGTAGGCCGCGGGAGCGGAGCCCCATAGTCATACTTAAAGGCGTGCTGGTAATTTTTTATGGTCATGGCAAGCGGAATGGCTCGCGGGCGCGTGCGCCGTACATACATACATACATACGTACGTACGTACGTCGCATTTCATGACATTCTTACATGAGGCAATTTTCGCTGGAAGAGCAGAGACGAAGGAAAAGAGACGGAGATAGAGAACAACAACGGAAAAGAAGGAGAAACGCCACTGAAGAACAGCGTCAAGCACCCGGTCAAGCAGAGCAGAAACGAAAACGAAAAAGACGAAGGAACAGTACAGCAGAGAGATAAAGGCAACTAGAAATAAGACGGAACGGTACTGAAGAACAACGCCAGAGGAAAACTGAGAGACGCCGACAGAGAACTGTAAACATGTCGGGTACAGTTTTCTTGATTTTTATCTATTTGTGATTGGAAATAATTTTGTACCACCGAATAATTTACGTCTACGTTTTTGTATTTTATTCTACAGATCATCAAGGGGAAGGAAGTCGTAATCGAGAACGGAGAAGAAATTTACGCCAAGGACAGCATGAAGTTACAAGGTGTTCAGTTAAAATCAATCTCCGTGCTTTAGCAAAGTTTGTTTAACAAAAAAAAATGCACTGTTACAAAAGTGAACTTTTCGTCAAAACTTAAACCGCACCTTTTACGGTATGTCATTTAATACTACTCATAGAAAGTGAAAAAAAGAAGAAAAGAAACAAACCAAAACAAAACGAAAAAAGGGAACGCAATTTGAGGGGGTAGTGCAAAGGTGATGGTATCATGTTACAAGATTTCGCAATCTGGCCGCGCGCGTGGCTGAGAACGAGGACACAATACCTTTTCAACGTTAGAAATGAAAAGATAGGCTAAAGAAACTCGACTGCCGGTCCTAAATGCCTATTAAGTGGAATATGGATGTCTTTATTGAGAGGAGAAATATGGATTGCTTTGGCCCGATGCTTTAACTGAACCAGCGTGAAGACCTGCTTGCTGAGTTTCCCGGGTGAGTTTCTCGGAATTTTTCAATCATTTCACAGAATATTACGGTATGGGAAATTCGCTTTTATTTATCTCAACTCAACTGGCTCATTTCCAATTCCCCGTTATCTCGAACAAAGAGAAATTTGTCTTGGCTCAACTCGCTTATTTCCAATTCCCTGTTATCTCGAACAAAGAGAAACTTGTCTTGGCTTTGGTCATAAATATAATATTTCCAGTTATTTACTTTTACGACGATAACCCGCTTTTCTAAGCTTTGAAGAATACCAGTGTGTTTTGTTTTCACGGAGCAAAGTGTAGCCAGGCAAGGGAGAAAACAGCTTATGAAAGCATGCAGTGAAGTAAAAGGCGAAAACAAGTACCAACGCGAATCGTCAAGATGTTAACTCATTGACTAAACAAAAGAATAACAAAACAGGACATAATTGATATATACCTCGTTCTTTTTAACTCTGAATCCAGTCATTGTTTACAATATCCTCGGCAAAACCCCTACCAAAATCCATGCAAGTAACGAATCGATGAAAAAGCACATCCTCATTTGAGCTTATGTATCTACTGAAGTAGGTCTTAAATATTTTTTGACCCTTATTCTGATTTCTGAATTGTTTGCTTGAATTTCAATAATTTTATTTGGCTTCACTTAAGCTCAAGACCAATAAGCTTATGTGTGAATTAATTGTGTTTATCACTTATGAATTGTTTGCTTGAATTTCAATAATTTTATTGGGCTTCACTTAAGCTCAAGACTTAAGCTTATGTGTGAATTAATTGTGTTTATCACTTATGAATTGTTTGCTTGAATTTCAATAATTTTATTGGGCTTCACTTAAGCTCAAGACTTAAGCTTATGTGTGAATTAATTTTGTTTATCACTTATGAATTGTTTGCTTGAATTTCAATAATTTTATTTGGCTTCACTTAAGCTCAAGTTAAGCTTATGTGTGAATTAATTTTGTTTATCACTCAATATTATGCATGGTTCAATTCTACCTGTTACCATCCCCCCCTTCCCGGGCCTACCCCCGGGGATTTGCATTTTTTTTTCTCACTTGGCAGTCTATTCCCCACCCCCGGGCACACAGAAAGAGACGATTCCCCAACCCCGGGACTCCTCATCGACCACAAATACGTTGTTTTGTGTACAAAACCTAAACGACGATATTGATTTCCGTACAATAGCAAAACCAGACGTTTTGACAAGAACTTAAACGCTTTTCTAGAGTTTATTGAACGAAGGACACTACATGCATAATATAATAAAAACATGAACAGAAAACTGAAGAAAAAACTCTACCTGCACTGGCATACAGCTGGCAAGTAAAGAAATTTTCTTCGCCACGTTTTATTCTAAATATAGCGCATACGCACAAGAGGCCCATGAACAAATTGATGGCAGCATTTAAGGGAGTTTTTCTTAGCTTGTTTCATAAGAACACTGGACTGAGATCTCTGTTTAACATAAAGCTGTGCATCCGTTTTTATATAGAGTCTATTTAAGTCGTCTTATTATAAATATAAACACACTGAAGAAATATTTCTTTGTTTGTGACGACCACCATTCATTCGAGTACGCATCAAATGCACATTCGTCCAACAATTTATGATAAACATACCGTCAAACACAGATTTTAATTTTGAGATATTATTCTTCTCTAAACAGTCTGCTACAAATACTAGAGATTTTCACTGGAAATAGGCAATCTTCTCCACGCGGTCTGGGGCTGTCATATCAACTGAGAAGTGACGTACTTTACAAGAACAAGAAGAAGTTATTTTCGATTTGCCCCACTCTTCTACCCCCAGGACAAGACCACTTCAAACAATTCCCCACCCCCGGACTCGAGGGCTGGACTTGTCCCCGGGGTTGCCCGGTGGGGGGATGGTAACAGGCAAAATTGAACCATGCATTAGTTCAGAAGGCGACTGCAATTTGCCATTTTCTTCGATCTCAGTTAACCTACATGTATGAAATAAAAGCACTGCATTGTGGAAAGTGCTTCTTACTATTTGTCACTTATAATGGAATGTTCATGTTTTAGAAAGTTCAAATAAATACTGCATGCATTGTTTGGTTTTCTCAAAAACCACTGTATTCCCAAGGGGGGGGGGATCCAGATGTAAGCAAAGGATTTTTTTATGCAATTGACATATTTGTACTGATGTGTTTTTGCTTCCTAAAGGCAATCTGGCTTGTTTAACTGACAATTGTCTGCTGGGATTAGTTAGAACATGTTTGATTAATTGCAACTGGCTTTTTACTGAGTTAAGCAAAGGAGACTGGAGATGATTGAACATCCAGTAAACTCAAATGAGGTCCTGCCATTTTGTTGCTCATTCAATCGATCGATGTTCAAGTGCTTTACCTTACCTGTATTATAGCAATTAACCGTGTAAAGGGTGGAAGACATACATGTAACCACTTTTTAGACAAATGGTTAAAAGAGTTTGGATAGCTGCAAATGAGGGGTTCAGGCGATGATTTATTAATCATTTGTCAGGATTCCACAAAAGCTGGAAAGAAGAACACTTTCAAGGGTGCCGGGATGCAAAAATTTCCAACAGTAGGCACTTGTATGTCTCATGAATCAGGTGGATCACAAAAGTAAAGCAAAGTATAGCTTCGGCAACAACATTTCAAAGCTGGAAGTGACATTATGCTAGCAAAGTGAATGACGACTCCCTTAATAATTGACATTGAGTAAAATTACTATTCTGTTCACCCATTCTTTCTGTTCATTAATGTCACATTGGTCAAAAATTGCATTATGAATGCTTTAATAATGTATGTTACATACAATATTAGTTATTTGATGTTGTCAAAAGAAAAACAATAAAGTTAATATTATTTTAAGGATGAAAGTAATTTGCCAGGCGCTCGCTCTCACGAATTTGCACTCCAAGAACTGAAAATTTTCTTCAATTGATGAACTTAGAGTTGAGGAGGGGAAATAAAACAGAGATGCTCCAATGAAAGTCTAATTTATTTGAATTGTAACTACAGTGTAACTTTTATTTGCAGTCCTCTATCAGGCATTTAAGTCTTGACTTTTAGTGGCCCTGGTCAGTTTTAAATCGCCACTGGCGACTGGGCGACTGCCAATTTTTAGCCCTGAATTTGTTTTGTTTTGTGTTTTTTTTTTCACTGATCCTTTTTTTCCGCTCTAGGCATATATGCCAGCAGTGATCAGTGATGCAGCATTTTCTTACAGTGAAGTTAAGGTACGTGGAAGATATCAGTTATATAATTAGCCCAGCTTACGTATCTAACTGTTCAGTAAATTGAACTGGATTGAATGCAGTCATTGGGTTAATTTGGGTTCGGTAATTGAACACAATAATTATTAACCAAAAATATGCCTATATATACAGCTGTGTTTGATTCCATTCAATTTCTGAACCCAGTCAAACATAATTAAACAGTTTTAAAATCATTCAAATATATAGATTTAGAGGATGCAAAATTTGAAGCAACAGTTTCTAGAGATTTGCTTTATTATGAATATAAAAGTTATGATGGCCAAGCACATATCTTTATATATTTTTGTGCTGTACTTCTTCTATTCTTTGTAAAAACAGTAATTGCATGCTTCGGATTGTAAAGAAGGGTGGGGCGATTCGCCAAAAAATCGGAACTTTACTAGTTTCCTCTTAGTTTTACTGATTTTCTTTTTAATGTGCGGTTGGGGACTGGCAGTAGCTATGCACGCGCAATGTTCAGTTGTGGAATTTAGATGTTCTTCTTCATTATTTCACCAATATAGCGGCACGAAATGCTGAAAACAGCGTATGACAGAATACCATCCACAAAAATCCCCTAGGAACAATGCGAGATCTGTAGTTAAGAATCTCCCTTCATCAAGTTACAAAATCCTTTTTCCATGGTGATGTGAGATTTATCTGGATGGCTATATGGTTAATTAACTTAATGCAGAATGAATCAAATAGTTACACCATGTTTACATGATACCGGTATGAACTCACCCAGGTATGGCTCGCACTGTTATGAGATTTTGTGCTGTAATCATGTAACAAATACAGAGAAGCAAGAGGGAACTGGGGTGAACTTGTATCAGAATGAAAAGCATACAATGAACTGGTGTCATGCAAACACCCCCTCAGACTAAAGTTGAGCAGCTCTCAAGAATGTTTAACAACATCCTCAGATACCCAGCGGCAGTAAAACCCTGATTTCATTAAAGCACTGTAAACTCAGACTGGTGCAATTTCTGGTGCAGTCTGAAATTCAGACTGGCATAAGTATTTACATGAGACCAACCATCTCTAAAAATACAGTTTACCTTTTGTCCACTTGGAATGTTTCAATGCCACTTGTTTAAATGCACATGCTTAAAACTCAAAACAAATACTGTAAACTGCCGCTTATAAGCCCGCCTACTTACAAGCCCCCCCCCCCGGCTATAGGCCCATCCACCTGTAAACAAAAAATATACATCCGGTAATAAGCCCCCCCCCCCGGATATAAGCCCTCCTCTAGTTTTCCCTGTTTCCTTAATATTAAGCACTCTCACAGAAAACTGCAAAGATTAACTCTGAGCTTCTGTTTTGTTATGTTCCGGTTATGTTCGTGTTGTTGCAGTTTTGATTTTGTTGTTAAAATCGAAATGAATTTGACTTATTATGACATTTCAAAGGTTAATTACAAACTGGTACATTAAAAATGTATTCCGATCAACACTGCTGTGGCTCATTTCGTAACGTTTTTCTTACTCCGCTTATAAGCCCCCCCGGATATAAGCCCCTCCATTTATAAGCCCACCCAAAACCCTTTACAAAGTTGTATCACCCTAGGGCTTATAAGCGGCAGTTTACAGTGTCTTAAAACATTTGGGGTAGTTTTTCATGCGAGCGTGCATGCTCAGTGCATGACACGGCACGACATAATGCCAATGTTGTGAATTGTGTGCGCAGTATTGATGCGCAGAAAAAAATTGCGCAAATATCCTTAGAACCTCCCTAAAGCCATGGGCTTACTTTTGGCAACTGAGATAATTAAACATTTACTCTGCTTTCTTTTCCATACAGGTTTTTATTCCATCAACCTGATGTCAGAAAAAATATGGCAGTTTATTGTAAGGATTTGGTTAATAAATTTGTACTCTTAGCTACATGTATGTTCCCAGGCAGACATTATCAATTGAAATAAAAAATTTTAAGAGCAGTTTTGAAATAAGGTTTTATATTTTTGGTTTTTTTTTGCAAATTTTGATGTTGGTGATTAGTTTGACTGTATCCACATACACTTTATGTTCCCTCAGTAATTAACACATCCATACACGAGTAGCATTTATTTGGGAGTAACCCTACTCCCCCCCCCCCCCCCCCACACACACACACACGCACACACACAACTAACTTCCCAGGAATGATGATTCGGAGTTATCTGACTGAATTCACTTGACAGGGAAAACTATTTCAAATGATGGATTCACCACAGTCTGATCCCCTCTTGTCAGTTCATTACATGACAGGTTTCAGACTATCCTGAAATGATTTATGAAGAGGCTTTCTTTTTGTTTGTCTTTGCTACCAGATTATGGCAGTCAGTAACATTGCTCATTGGTGACATCAGATGCAGTGTAAAGGCTAATGATCAAACCAAAAACAAATTAAACCACAAGATTTACTACCATCACAGTCAGGGGTAGTAACATAGTGAGTCATAATCTGTGCATCAAAGTCACTTAGGTGGTTACTGGACCATTTGTTATTCGTGTTGGCAACACTGTTAGTCACAAATTTTTTTATTGACTGATTGACCGATTTATCAACTAAGTGGTTGAGTGGTTGATTCACGACTGATGGGTACTTAAAGAGATTGATTTTAATATAATAGTCCCTGGGCATCAATAAGAGTAAACAAGGTACATTATTATTCCACTATAGCATCAGTTTATCATATAAGGAGAAAACACATACACGAGAGTATGAGAGTGCATTGCACTGTAGAAAGCGTATTGCACTGTAGTGTCCCGGTTTCAAATCACTCATTGAATAAATCATTTAAAATGATGGGCAAATATTGTAGTGGAATAATAAATATCATTCAGTGGTTTTACAGATAATGGTCAAGGACATTTTACCGGTACTCATTGCTCGCATTTTTCCTCGCTCTATACCACACAACTTATCTGTCAAACCATTGAATGAGGTGGAGGTATTTTTCAATTAGTACCTTGTCTGTACAATTTGACAACTCTGCAATAATGTAAATGAATTAAACCGTAGACTTGTGGCAGAGAAAAGGCCGAGGTAAGGTGAACAAAAATAATTATTGTGCCCAATATTTAAGTTTACAACCTGAAACTGGGGCTTATTTAGAATTTTGTAAAACAGGTTCATACCTGCCATCCGTCCCCATTTAATGGGAATTGTCCCGATTTTTGAGCTTCAAAACCTAAAACAATCGGGACATTCCGATTTTCAAGAAAAAAAAGACAATTTGGAACTGGATTGTTAAAGACGGGTCTTCAATGACTTTTCTACATCCTATCGTTTTGTGCAATACATGTGGTGCTTGAGACCATTAAACAACACCTGAGAATTCTAATGCTAAGACAGTACAGTACAGGCAATATTTTTTAAAAATAATGCAAAAACCTTAAAGCAACCTAGATCCTGCTCAGTGTTGGGGGGCAGTGGGGGCAGGGCACTACCCCAGGACTGGGGTGAGCATGGGGGGTGGTCCCTATTTCTGATTTTATAAGGTTGGCAGGTATGCACATTCTAATTTGATGAGAGTGTATTTACTAATAATTACCTAAAATATAATATTGCTGTCAGGTACCACTTGAAATAATAATTATAATAATAATAATAATAATAATAATAATAATAATAATAATAATAATAATAAATAAATAAATAAAATAATAATAAATAAAATAAATAATAATAAATAAATAATAATGGGAGTTCCGCTTTTAGGCTTGGCTAAATCTATATATTAATTATTCATAAAGGGAAAACAAAAGATATCATTACCGTGACGGTGGTTTGGATACCGGATCTTAATTAGCATAACATTTTGTGAACCTTTGCTTTAAATTTATCCAAGAATTATGAATGGTTTGAGAAGCATATCAAAAACTCGAAAGAGTGTTTCATCACGAATCCGAACACCTCGAAGTCGGTTAAAACACTCGGCTGCGCCTCGTTTTTTCATCCCATTTCTCGGTGTTTGGATATCCTGATGAAACACTCTTTCTCGTGCTTGATATATTACTTCATAAACTATAGCCGTGGTTAAACGAGGCAACTTTACCTAGGTAAATAAGAGATTTTCCTGAAGAAAGTTGCATTTTCCTGTGTAACCGATTTTACCTCGGGAATATTTACCCAGGTAAATTTTCATGGTGAGGTGACTGAGAACAAAAGAAAATGCCCCAAGCAAAACCCTTGGTGGATTATAGAATGGTTTGGTTTCCCCAGGTAAACCTACCAATGAGAAGCCGAGTTTTGGACGCTGCACGTGCAATGTGCGATCAGCTAGTTGACATAATTTACATGTGGCGTCGTTGTGTAAAAGATTGAAGATGGCATCTTCTCGAAAGATGCTGCGACTCCTAAATTTTAAGGAAACTAAAGTTTACAGCACGTTTTATTTTATGTGTATCGAATATTTTTACTTCTCAGGAAATGTAGCTGACTAAGGATTTGGTAGTGTATCAGTTGGAAATGGTTTCTTCGTCTTCTTATTTGGTTCATAAAGAAAAACATTACGAATGAAAGAGCTAAGCGTCACCGTAACAGTAAAACATGACGGAGCAATACACGATAATCTCTCAGTTGTCCCTGTTTACTCCCGCGAAAGTTATCCAGTCAGAAAAACTCCATAGGTACGTACATGTAACTTTTGTTACTCAGGCAAATAAAAACCCCAGCTACCTTACCAAGGGAAAATTATGCTGGGGAAATCATCTTTACCTATGGTGGTGTAACTACAGCTTATGGCTGAACGACTTGACAGAAACATTTCGTTTGGTTAGTTTCTCCAATACGACTCAAACCCTATTGTGTTTTGTGCATGATGAAGGCTAAGAACGCTAAAGAGTCATAAAACAAAGAAATTTGTCGGGTTCCGTGACCAATTTTCTTTTACTAACTATGATCTGTGCCAATTCTTTTCCATGGTCACGGTCTTGACCGTCTACCCACTGTCGCTTTGGGATTCATGTAAGGTGCCCTCGAATTGACCCAATCATTAGAAATCGAATTCGACAGACGTTTGCTCATGTCCAGCTTGGGGTTATTCATTTTTTTTTGTTTCTTTCGTTCTTGTTTTTCTTCTTAGAGTATATGTGGGGCAATTCGTCGGATTCATAATTAATTAGGTAGATAATGAGATGCGTAACCCCAGCCCGCTTCGCGGGCTAACCCTAAGCGGCCATGTTGGATTTTGTTTAATTTATTCAAGCGGGAAGGTTTCCGCCATGTTTTTTCTTCTAACCCTAAGTCTCTATGAGATTATTTTAGCGGCCATCTTGTTTGTATTTCTTACGAAGCGAAGCTTCTAACCCTAAGTCCGCCATCTTGTTTTCTTCTCCGAAGTCGTGTCCTTCGAGGGGAAGGTTGTTTTTACGGGAAGGTTTCTTCTCCGAAGCAAAGCTTCTACTAACCCTAAGTTTATTTCTTACTAAGTCTCTTACTAGAAAAAGAAAAAAAGAAATGCGTCAACCGGGATTCGAACCTGGCAAATTTAGAAGTAGATGAATAGTAGGACAATTTGTTCTAGGGATCAATTGGAACAATAGAGTTTTTTTGGAAAGCTGTCTACGTATAGTTGTTGTTATCTTACGCAAAAATTCTTTTTGCTATGTATTACTCGCTTGTAAAACAAACTCTTACAAGATCATAAACCTTTGTCTTACGGATATCATTAGCCACCCAACCAGTTTACGGCCGCTCGCGTCGGGGCTTAACTTACGGATACCGATCAGACTTAGAAATTTTTATCATCAAACTATATGATACCGATCAGACTTAGAAATTTTTTATCATCAATCTCTAAACCTCCTCCTCCTCAACATAGTTATCAAAACGAATTCACTCCTCCTCCTCAACATAGTTATCAAAACGAATTCACTCCTCCTCAACAGAGTTATCAAAACGAATTCCCTCCTCCTCAACATAGTTATCAAAACGAATTCACTCCTCCTCCTCAATTTCTACCATATATTTGGTATGTAGACCCTGAGGAAAAAACAAACTTCAAATAGGTTACACAAGTTTTATTCGACAAGGAACGAAACAGATCGATTGTACTAGTAGGTTCTACAAAGGTTGTGTGAAACTGGGTGGTATACCAAACGGGTCGTATCGAGGACGCTCATTACCCTCTTCCGGACTGCGCTCGTCAGGACTTTCGTCTGGACTTTCGTCCTCGTCTTCATCCTCTTCATCGTCTGTGTCGTCTTCATGGTTCTCTTCGTCGTGTTCGTCCATGTCCTCATCATCTGTGTCGGGTTCTTCCATGGGTTGGAAGACCCGATTCAACAGATACTTGCGCTGGTTCACAGCAGCTTCCACGGCTTCATTGAAATCCATATCTTCCTCTTCTTGGAATTTCTTACGGGTTTCCAAGATGGCCTCATGGATCGGATCCTCTCTAAGTACATGAACCCATTTGAGATGGTCAATATAGACCTGTCTCAATGCTTTCCGTAGCTCAGGCAACATCTCATTATAGGCTCGAATTTGAGCCAATTTCTTACCAAGACCCTCTTTTCGTAGGGTTTTCATCACATGGTTAAAGTCCTTTAACTTTTCGGTCTTAACCCTTTATCGAAACTCGTCCCAGGGGTCCATATCTGAGACTTCATCTTCCATCTTGACGGGGGATGTAGGTGATTCGGGGAATACATCCAGTGGTTTCAGACTATCGGGGGACATGGGATCTCCAAATGCGTCGTACATAAACTTCTTTCCTGTTTTTGGATTAATGTGTACTCTAGGACTCTCTAGATCTGTAGGTTCAACTGATTCAACGGGTTCAACTGTTTCTGTTGTTTCCGCTGGACTCGGCGGCTCCAAAGTTAGACTGAGTGGCTCTGCCTGTCTTGACGGAATGACTTGCTGGTTCAAAAAATGTTCTCTCTCGTTTTCTACTAAATGAGTGTTTTCGTGACGCTTTCGATTATCCGGTCGAGTAAATTGTTTCAGACAGTAACGACACGTCGTACTCATCGAGACATCTGCACGGTTTGATGATTGAACAAAAATGATCTAAAATGATCAGAATTGCGACTTATATACATTGCTCACAACATGAGGTCGAGGCTACATCAGACTGTGATAAGTCCGCTAGTACCTCTTGAAGCGCTTTTTGAATTTTTTCCAAAGCCTGATGTATGTCATCCTTCGGTTTTGATACCTTTAGCTTATGTTTCCAACAGTAATGTTTTTCGTGACGATTTCGATTCCGATTGATGTTAAAGGGTTTGTCGCAATATTGACATAGATAAGACATGTTTGCTCCATCAAGTGTTGACTCCGAATGGTATTTTAGTGTCTAGAATGACCCCTTTATAGTCAATTTTGTAACGCATGCATGACCCAAGCTAGACCCAGTCCCTACTCTTTTTCTGGAAACCTAGTAGCCATATTTACTTGGTAATCATTTCAACGAACTTCTAAAAGCTTCTAAAAGCGCTAATACTTAACGCTGATTGGTTCATTTACTTGGTGGTCAAAAGAGTTTTGCTAATACTTAACGTTGATTGGTTCATTTACTTTGTTGGTCAAAAGCTTCTAGTAAAAATTGGTGGTTCCTAATAGAACCGTTGGTTTGTAATCCCACACAAATTCTTTGCTGAGAAAAAAGGTTTCAAAGTTGAGACTGCATCCATCGATAAAACAAATAGGTTTCTTGTTTGGGACAGTGGTGAGTGGGTTTCTTGTGACGACCACAGGTGAATCCTTCATCCATCCCCATGAGTTTCTCTACTTTCGGACAACCAAATTCTTCTAAATTCACACAAGGAATCTGTAGCTCGCGAGTAGATTCTTTTCCAAACATCCTCCCTTGTAAGCGACCGTGGTATGTTGTTGTGTTCTGGATCGTAGATAGGCTGACTCCATGATGGGTTTGACCATAGGTTGAGGTAGGGCTTTTTCTTGCTTGCTTGATTCAAATCGTAAGCCGTGAATATGATGGTAGACATAGTTGACTGTTTTACGATCTCGCTTTTCCAACGAGAGGTAAGGTAGTTTGTTTTCGAAAAACCAGCTGAAACTACCGTGTTGTAAACTGTAAAGACCTAATTCTCTAACAATATACGGTTGATGCTTCACTCGATACCCATCCAAGTCAACAATCATACAGATGTGTTCCATACTATCTTACACAACTTGACTTGTTGTCTCTTATGATAGACATGTCCGAAACCATGTCCAGACTTGCTCGATGACGTCATTGCTGTATAATGTCGCTATCTCTTTGTCGGTATGGTAGACTTGTGACGTCACGTGTCACACCCTAAACATACCCCAACATGCCCAGTGACGTTACACCCAACTTGTTATAACCAATGGGTAGTCATTTCTAAAAGCAAAAAGATGGTTGGTTGTTTTCTCTATCTCTCGTCAAGTTTTACGGATTGGTTTCTTTACAAGACACATCTCTACTTGTGTAAGCAGCTCTATGAAGGACATGATTTACCAGACTCGACAGACGACCCTTTACAAGTGATTGAACTCTGTCAAGGGAATATCGGGCGTTGGATCGTGTTTATGGTTTGGTTGGAAACATGCCCAAACGCATTCTATTGTTTTCAAGAAATACGTCGACGTTACACTATTCCTTCTATTGTGACGTTGGATGGTCTGCTACGGTTAAAAGAGACAACTCAGAACCAGACAACCTAACTTCGACTATGGCTTACTATTGCTTTCGTTGTGACGATCTGTTCACTCAAAGAAGTCATCATGATCGTCATGTTAGAGACGAAATTTGTTGCAGGCCTACAGTAGAACGAAGAAGGTTTCAGTGTCGTTTCTGCGTATCCAAGTTCACTCGCAAAGACAATCAACAACGACACGAAAAGACTTGTAAAGAAAGACATAGATTTCCTTGTACCTATTGCGATGCAACATTTACTACCGAGGGACAACGTCAGAGACATGAAGGTTGTTGTTTTCAAGTCCCACTAGAACCTATGGGAGAAGAACGGATGGAAGATCGATTTGAAAAATTACAGATTCTTCAACACAACCCAGAAGTTTGGCAAGGTTATGTTCATGCCTCCAATGGAACCAGCTATGGATATTGGTTGTCTCAAGACGATAGACTCTGCTATCTTGGTTTGGATCATGAAACCCTGAATAAACGGTTAGCTACGATCAAAGAATGTCAACGATGGATGTACGCTTAGGTGATACATTCAAAACAAACGAAGGAATGAAGTTTGCGCAAGACTAAAACAAACGGTTCTTTTAGGAACCACTCAATTCTAAGTAAAGTTTATGACCAACAAAGCGTAAGAAATAACAAGCCTATACTCGGAAGGTAACCTATACTCACTCACTACATGGTTTGGACTACATAAAGTCACTCACAGATACATAAAATCTTCGGAGATGAATAATTAAGGTTCAGGTGGCAGCTTCGCTGCCGACGACTATAAGTTCGGGTTATGTTTGGGTTGCTAGGAATAGGGTTGCTAGGTTACCTCACTGCTAATTTATTTCCTGTTGTCTCACTTCCATGTTGAACTCACTTCCCTTCCATGTTTACTTCCGGTTGGATCGCTTCGCGATCCTCATTAACTCCCTGCAAATTCACTTCCGGTTTTTGTGCCTCTAGCTGCCGACCTAGTGAGGTTGACTAAGAAGAACATGGAACACATCTGTATGATTGTTGATTTGGATGGGTATCGAGTGAAGCATCAACCGTATATTGTTAGAGAATTAGGTCTTTACAGTTTACAACACGGTAGTTTCAGCTGGTTTTTCGAAAACAAACTACCTTACCTCTCGTTGGAAAAGCGAGATCGTAAAACAGTCAACTATGTCTACCATCATATTCACGGCTTACGATTTGAATCAAGCAAGCAAGAAAAAGCCCTACCTCAACCTATGGTCAAACCCATCATGGAGTCAGCCTATCTACGATCCAGAACACAACAACATACCACGGTCGCTTACAAGGGAGGATGTTTGGAAAAGAATCTACTCGCGAGCTACAGATTCCTTGTGTGAATTTAGAAGACTTTGGTTGTCCGAAAGTAGAGAAACTCATGGGGATGGATGAAGGATTCACCTGTGGTCGTCACAAGAAACCCACTCACCACTGTCCCAAACAAGAAACCTATTTGTTTTATCGATGGATGCAGTCTCAACTTTGAAACCTTTTTTCTCAGCAAAGAATTTGTGTGGGATTACAAACCAACGGTTCTATTAGGAACCACCAATTTTTACTAGAAGCTTTTGACCAACAAAGTAAATGAACCAATCAACGTTAAGTATTAGCAAAAATCTTTTGACCACCAAGTAAATGAACCAATCAGCGTTAAGTATTAGCGCTTTTAGAAGCTTTTAGAAGTTCGTTGAAATGATTACCAAGTAAATATGGCTACTAGGTTTCCAGAAAAAGAGTAGGGACTGGGTCTAGCTTGGGTCATGCATGCGTTACAAAATTGACTATAAAGGGGTCATTCTAGACACTAAAATACCATTCGGAGTCAACACTTGATGGAGCAAACATGTCTTATCTATGTCAATATTGCGACAAACCCTTTAACATCAATCGGAATCGAAATCGTCACGAAAAACATTACTGTTGGAAACATAAGCTAAAGGTATCAAAACCGAAGGATGACATACATCAGGCTTTGGAAAAAATTCAAAGAGCGCTTCAAGAGGTACTAGCGGACTTATCACAGTCTGATGTAGCCTCGACCTCATGTTGTGAGCAATGTATATAAGTCGCAATTCTGATCATTTTAGATCATTTTTGTTCAATCATCAAACCGTGCAGATGTCTCGATGAGTACGACGTGTCGTTACTGTCTGAAACAATTTACTCGACCGGATAATCGAAAGCGTCACGAAAACACTCATTTAGTAGAAAACGAGAGAGAACATTTTTTGAACCAGCAAGTCATTCCGTCAAGACAGGCAGAGCCACTCAGTCTAACTTTGGAGCCGCCGAGTCCAGCGGAAACAACAGAAACAGTTGAACCCGTTGAATCAGTTGAACCTACAGATCTAGAGAGTCCTAGAGTACACATTAATCCAAAAACAGGAAAGAAGTTTATGTACGACGCGTTTGGAGATCCCATGTCCCCCGATAGTCTGAAACTACTGGATGTATTCCCCGAATCACCTACATCCCCCGTCAAGATGGAAGATGAAGTCTCAGATATGGACCCCTGGGACGAGTTTCGATAAAGGGTTAAGACCGAAAAGTTAAAGGACTTTAACCATGTGATGAAAACCCTACGAAAAGAGGGTCTTGGTAAGAAATTGGCTCAAATTCGAGCCTATAATGAGATGTTGCCTGAGCTACGGAAAGCATTGAGACAGGTCTATATTGACCATTTCAAATGGGTTCATGTACTTAGAGAGGATCCGATCCATGAGGCCATCTTGGAAACCCGTAAGAAATTCCAAGAAGAGGAAGATATGGATTTCAATGAAGCCGTGGAAGCTGCTGTGAACCAGGGCAAGTATCTGTTGAATCGGGTCTTCCAACCCATGGAAGAACCCGACACAGATGATGAGGACATGGACGAACACGACGAAGAGAACCATGAAGACGACACAGACGATGAAGAGGATGAAGACGAGGACGAAAGTCCAGACGAAAGTCCTGACGAGCGCAGTCCGGAAGAGGGTAATGAGCGTCCTCGATACGACCCGTTTGGTATACCACCCAGTTTCACACAACCTTTGTAGAACCTACTAGTACAATCGATCTGTTTCGTTCCTTGTCGAATAAAACTTGTGTAACCTATTTGAAGTTTGTTTTTTCCTCAGGGTCTACATACCAAATATATGGTAGAAATTGAGGAGGAGGAGTGAATTCGTTTTGATAACTATGTTGAGGAGGAGGGAATTCGTTTTGATAACTATGTTGAGGAGGAGTGAATTCGTTTTGATAACTATGTTGAGGAGGAGGAGTGAATTCGTTTTGATAACTATGTTGAGGAGGAGGAGGTTTAGAGATTGATGATAAAAAATTTCTAAGTCTGATCGGTATCATATAGTTTGATGATAAAAATTTCTAAGTCTGATCGGTATCCGTAAGTTAAGCCCCGACGCGAGCGGCCGTAAACTGGTTGGGTGGCTAATGATATCCGTAAGACAAAGGTTTATGACCTTGTAAGAGTTTGTTTTACAAGCGAGTAATACATAGCAAAAAGAATTTTTGCGTAAGATAACAACAACTATACGTAGACAGCTTTCCAAAAGGTTTCTAACTCTCATCTTCTTCTAAATTTGCCAGGTTCGAATCCCGGTTGACGCATTTCTTTTTTTCTTTTTCTAGTAAGAGACTTAGTAAGAAATAAACTTAGGGTTAGTAGAAGCTTTGCTTCGGAGAAGAAACCTTCCCGTAAAAACAACCTTCCCCTCGAAGGACACGGCTTCGGAGAAGAAAACAAGATGGCGGACTTAGGGTTAGAAGCTTCGCTTCGTAAGAAATACAAACAAGATGGCCGCTAAAATAATCTCATAGAGACTTAGGGTTAGAAGAAAAAACATGGCGGAAACCTTCCCGCTTGAATAAATTAAACAAAATCCAACATGGCCGCTTAGGGTTAGCCCGCGAAGCGGGCTGGGGTTACGCATCTCATTATCTACCTAATTAATTATGAATCCGACGAATTGCCCCACATATACTCTCTTCTTCTTCTTCTTCTTCTTTTTATGTTTTTGTTTGATTTTTTTTTGCGCAGGGGCTATGTGAGTCGCTAGGCGAAGGGGTCAGTCGACTTCGACAGACAGCAAGTCGTTTTTGGTACCGTAAAACATCGGCAGACCGGCAGACCGGCAGACAAGCCGTACCCGCAAATAAGCTGCAAGTGAAGTTTGAAAGCTTAAAGTTTTTGAAAAAGTCACAAGCAGACATACTTCCTTCATTCAAAATGACCACTCAAGAGAATAAATAAGTGTAACAACCTCAGCAAACTGAAGGGAACAAAAAAAGGCTTGTACTTGTAAATTTGCTGTTGAACACAGTTGTAATGATTTAAAAAGGATAAGGGAAGGTAGTTGAGGGTTTGGTTTAAAGTCCGCTGTTCATGCAGAAGCGCATGCGCGAGCGGAACGGCGCAAAAATAAATTGTACGGGTCGACAATAAATTCGAACTGAGCTTATGGTGGAAAAATCCGTTGAAACCGCGCCCTAATTTTGCACATCCACTCTTCGCTCTCTACTTTTAAGAGTCTTTATTTCCGGTTGTAAACATTAGTTTGATTTGTTTAATGTTGAAAGTGTTTTAGCAGCCGAAATCGGCAGCTTAGTCAGTGGATGGTCAGAAGAGACGTCGTGGCCCACTGGCGACGGGATGAAAGAACACAATACATTCACGAGACTGAAGAATCCTTGAGTCTTACGAACCAGCATTTTAACTGCTGCGGATTCAACAAATGGAACATCGTTAAGAACTACAAACAGACCGTCACAGGAAGGTAGGGTACCGTTTAGCAAAGCTAGGCCGTTCGTATGTGGTTTTCCGCTGATGCATATGTTTCAAGGCTTTTCAAAGCCGACATACTTCCTTTCAAAATAAGCACTTTAATAAGCGAATAAATAAGAGTAACAACTTCAGCAAACTGAAGGGTACAAAAAAAGGCTCAGGTACTTGTAAATTTGCTGTTGAACACAATTGTAATGATTTAAAAAGGATAAGTGATGGTAATTGAGGGTTTGGTTTAACCGGCATCATTATTCTACTTCAATTCAATTCAATCAGATTTTGATAAAGGAGGTTACTCCAGAAACGGTGTATTTTTTGAAATCGCCAATAGAAAGATAACACTAAGTTGAGTTACTGACCGTGGTTTTAGCTTCTAAAGTGCATCTGATCCCACTGAAATTCCTCTCCAAAAAGAAGGCCAAAACTCAACACTGCACGCCGCCACTTTGAATCGTACTTAGCAGCCTGCCGCTTGTCCGTGACGTCTTTTCGTTCAACGAGACCAGCGGTCGGGTAACGTGGACTCTGGGAACGAGCGATTATTACTGGCGATTTCAAAAACTACACCGTTTCTGGAGTGACCTTCTCCTTTAATGGAGTAGTAATGTCGGTAGTTGACAAATACCACCTCATTCCTACACCCGTATTTTTCTTTATTAAACCGCTCAGCGTACAAACCGAAGAAAAATCAGTTAACAAAGCGAACCATAACCGGACACGAACAAAAAAAAATTGTATAGTGTATAATCAACTTTGGTTTGCCAATCCGATTAGAGATTTGTGAATCCAATTTGAGATCGATGGCTGTCGGATTCAACAACGATGCAAACAACTGTCAGGTTACCGAAGCCATACAAAGCCGACCGCCTGAGCTACGTGAGATAATTTACAAACATTAACTCGCCATAAAACTGAGAGAGCGAGCGGTTTTGGGTTGGGACCTGGTTCACGATGAGCTTTCAATGCAACCTTTCTGTCCTGAAAGGCAGCGGCTTGTGCATATTCTGGTGTGTATAACCTATATGCACTGTTGTCGGGGAGGGTGTTGTTGCCCTTGTTATGAACAAGAAGAAATCTTTCATGAACTAACCATCCATGCCCCGATCTGTGATATAACCCTAGTCAAGTATTGCACTGATATATGGGGAGAGGACCACATTTCCAAAGTTGTGTTTACGGCGCGTGACTTCGCGGTCCAGTGAAGCCGTAATCAATATACACAGACATGATTACATTAGATGAAAATCAAAATATTCATTGCCGGTAGACTCGGTTCTTTTGAGACCTCTTTTGTAGACAAATTGAGAAGAATTGTCTTCCAGCAGGTCTTCAGCAAGGCGTTTAGGGGCCCACACACGAAAGTCACCTCCATTCTTTGTTTCTAAAGTTAAAATAGCTGAATCCCCAAATTTACTTCTCCGGTGTGCAACTTTTTTAATTTTGTACACAGCGTCTGAAATATCTCGCCATTTTAAAATTTCTTTTCTTTGAAAGCTTTTCTCTGTTAGCCAGTCTTGTGAGATCGCTTGTTGATCTGTACAGACATCCATAGTAAGATACATTGAAGATACATTCGTTTAATAGTGTGTACTTTTCTGCTCGAGGTGAAATTCTGTGAAGCGGAACCGTTGCGTTACATTTTTCTCAGAAAGAGACAGGAAGTCTATATTTCTCGTTCCCAAACCTTTGACGAGCAGTAAAAAACATGGCGGGTGACTTGCAATTTAGTGTTTGGGCTGAAAAAACGAACCAGACAGAATTTACCCAAAAAAATACGCTCAGTTAACGCGCTGTAAGATTTTTTGCCACCACAGAAGATGTCGAAGTAATATGACGAGTAAAAAAACGAGAAATAACAAGATTTGATCCCAACATTCGATCGATCGTAAGATGTGTTATTCCTTGAACAAGGAACTCAATCGAACCCGTTTAAATATTGTCTGCTTTTTACATGGCTTCAAAGACTTGATATGTTATCTGTCTAACCTCTTTCTGCCAAACTGGTGTAGAAAGTTCCATGAAAATAAAGCAAATCGCGTGGAAAAGCACAAGCATTTTTGGCTTCAGAAGCTGTTGGCTATAATTTAAGTCTCTAATTATGCTGACATCATCCCGCTGCCCAAAAGCGCATGCGTAAACATCCAATTATTGCGACATTTAGGTGAAGGACAGAAAAAGGGTACCATAAGAAATAGAAGAAGAAAGGTGTGTGTGTGTGTGTAATATATAATGAAAGTGATAAATATATATTAGCTCACTCACTGGTGAAGCCTTAGTGGGGTGATAGTTGGCCACTATCTGAACCATGTTTGAGGGCTTGTGCACGCGGTGAATTACGAGGTATAGGGGAACTCCTTCCAGTGGGAGAGTACCCTACGGGTGAGCCCGCCTTGGCCCTACTGGTAACAGTGGAATTGACAACCGCCTTGTCAGCGGTGAAATCCTCACTTCGGTGAGGTGAAAGTCCTAGCCGAGGCTAGGCAAGAACAGCCACCGAGCACCCCCCGACAAGGGTTTTGTCATTTCTTGTGACCTGTCACGCAATATCACGCGTGACTGTTACGTTCGCCGTCACGCAATCTCACGCCTCTTGTCACATAAGGCCACGCGTGACTATCACGCATTTTTCGTTTTTTATAAGAAAAAGGGTTTCATTTTCAACTTTATGAGGAAAAAAGTGTTTTCTGAGACCACATCTAGTCCTAAAGTGGGGTAGCCATCTTTGTCACGAGTTGGTAACAATATTTTTGAAACACACTCACGAGTAATAAATCTTATTTGTTTAATTTCAGGGGGTGTGAGAAGCTCAACTAGTTGATAACAAATAGCTTGCAAGACTACAATCATTTTTTTTCTGCGTATATTATTCTTCGAAGATTTTACAACCGAGCGAATCTTTCTTCATATTTTTTACAAATAAATGTTGGTATTTCCATGCAATGATCAGTGACGAAATTATCTATCATTTTCAATCTATCAAAAAAGACCTTTTCGTCGAAAGCTTCGCCTCTGAGGTAGAAGCGAATCTCATCAAGGATTTTTTGGTATTCGATCCGGGCAAAATTTGCTTGTTCTGTCTTCTTATCGTATTTCTTAAGGCTAGCCACTGCTTTTAAAATAAGACCTACCCCAGTTAAAGTTGCAATGAAAACGGGGTTCAGGGTTATTCCCCCAGCCACTGCGGCGCTAATAATTAATTTGCCAGCAGAAAGATTACAAACAAAATTTTTTCTTCGAAAACCGCGGTACAGCTTTTCATATCCAAAATGCTTCTTGTGGTAATGCGCATATAAATCTTTCAGAATTTTAACTTTCTCTTTAGAAAGTGTCTGGTCGATATGGTTGAATTCGAAAATGTCCCGCATTGTGATATATAATAAATGAAAAAAATGTTTATGGCACTCTATATTCAATCAACAGTAAGAGTTCTTCATCTTTTACAACTGAACCCAGTTCCACAGCCATATGACCAAGCGACAGTACTAAATTAATACTTATTGTGAGTTGCTTGGGTTTAAGTGTAAGTGTTTCTTTGAGTTAAATGGAAACCGTGTTTTACTTTTAAAGAAATAGGCGCATATTGACTTTTTAGGTTATAATAGAGCACTTTTGTAGTTAATATGTGGCTATGATGTGGAATGATTATTTTGTCACAACCATTTAATAAAAATATGTTTCCATTTTTCGTATTTAAAATTCCATTTATGTAATGAACGGAACCACGCAAACGATGTCCGTTTAAAGACAAATCTGTTTCCATTTTCATTTGTCTATTTTCAATAACTAAGGCGGTGTCATAAACACTTGGATCAACGTTTGAAATTGTTTCTTTAACACCATAAACAATAAGATGTCCAATTTTTATGAATGATGAATCACGGACCGTGCCGTGCAGGTCGAGATATATGTATTGCGGGGGTGAGCTACCCCATCTGTGAAAGTGGATAACTGTTTTGGTGTACTTCTCGAATGTTTTGGTTGAATGATTTGAAATTGAAATCGTCGTGGCTTGTGGTGTTACACTCACCTCATTCATTTCTGGTGGAAACCAATCCACAGCAATCGTGTAGTAATCGACCGGAAGTGGATGGATGTTAAAACCGAGGCGTGACCGGTACTGGTTCGGTGAGTCTTTTTCAAACAGGAGTTTGAGAGTGTAAGCATTTTTATTTACTTGATGTGGAGACTCGGGAAAATCGTTGATGCCCAAAACATCGATGTTGTTTTCACTCGACGATTCATCAGCATCTTCCATCAAGTATCTGAAGACGTCCTTTTTATTTGTCGAGCTAGTGATATGGGATTCATGAATTGTTTGACTGACAAGATCAGACAAAGATGTTATTTCACTTTGCATAAAATCAACATTAACTGCGGATTTCAGATCTTTACCATCGGTGTGTAAGTTGACAATTGTATTATTATTTAAGTTCAAGTCTCCAGTCATACTGTTAGTGCCATCAACTTTGAGAAACTTTTTTGTGTCATATCATCAATTCTTTAGTTAACAAACTCGACACATGCGGCGTCTCTTGGGTTTGATGGAAGATCAAGATTTATAATCGAATTATTTTTCATATCAATATCAGCTGCTTTATCCAGTTTTTTTACAAGCTGATTATCGACATACTTTTTGTTTGTGGCTTGATCTACCTGTTCTGGGTCTTTTACGTTGTAGATTGTATTATTATTCATATCAATGCTTGCTTCCATTTTCCCGCCTTCCTTTTTTGAAAGAAAGATATTTCTCGTGTCCTGATAGTTTATTACCTTTGACAGATCACCTTGGACAGGATAAGGCTTGCTTTTTAATCGCAAAATATCGTACTTATTTTGCATGTCAATATCAGCAGAACCGTTGGCACTACCCTCAGGCCCAGGATCACCTTTGTCGCCTTTTGGACCCTGGGGTCCTTGTGGCCCTTTCTGGCCTTGGGGACCACTCATACCTCGTGGTCCCGTGGGACCTTTTTCACCCCTCGGTCCATAAGGACCTTGTGGTCCCGCTGGGCCTTTGTCACCCTTCGGCCCAGGAGGACCTCCTGGGCCAGGAGGACCCACTTTTTCACTTTCACTCATCGTTTGGCTAGTTTCACCTATTTAGTTGTTAATATACCCCATTATATATCTTCATCAAAATTTTTTTCATTAATTTTAGGGGCTTGTCATAGTAAAAGAAAGAATATTTTTTATCGGTGAAGCGATCTAAAGTATCATGATCCACACCTATCTCGTCTGCAATCCGCTTGTTTTCTCTTGGAAGAAATCTGAAAATACAAAAATGGCTGCAGTTATCACGGATGTTTTTCGGCACCTTGTAGAAGGTTTGAGTGAGGTAAATAACGCAGCAGTTTCTGTGCCACCCGTTGATAAAATAATTAATGATGCTGTTTTGGTTGCTTTCACAAACAAGATCATCAAAAACAACAATTTTTTGGTTGTCCACCGGAAGCTCTTCGAGTGGAATGATTTCATCACCATGAGCCTTGATGACCTCGTAACCAACCTTAGGGTTGATTCGTTCAGCAAAGTCCTGCAAAAGACACTGATATTTGCTCTGGTGCAGGTTTTTCGAAAAGACGTAAATTTTATCAAACTCTAACAACTCATAAAGCATATGTAGCAATATATTCGTTTTGCCAGAATTACTGGGTCCACAAATCAGCATCCGGAAAACATCGGCTGGCATGCAAGGGTGACCTTGCTTGTAGTTACTCTTTGAAAAACCTGGGTCATAATTTGGAATCTTCATTTTTTTTGTTTCTATATATTCACGCTAGAAATATGTCAGTGAAAAAGTGGCATCAGTTGGCTGAAGAAATGTCGGCGGTCGATCAGCAAACACAAGAAATTTATCAAAAATTCAGAAAAAACGAAATTGACAAAGAGTTTAGTCAGCTTTCAGGGGAGGAGTTTTTCAAACCTATTACAAAAAAGCTTGATGAAAAGAGCAGCGCCACTGCAGAAGAAGAAGAAGAAGAGGAGCAGGAAGTTCCTGATTACACAATGGATGAATTTGACGAAATTAACCCTTCTGGTGATGAATTCAGACCGGATGCACCAACACCAGCACCATCACTACCACCAACACCAACACCACCAACACCACCACCCCCGTATCAAGAATTTGATGGTGATTTTCCACCACCACCCCCACCGTTGATGGAAGAACCGGTGATGCCGGGACCGTCTAAGACAAAAATTTCAACAACAAAAAAAGTTTATCAACCCTTTTGGGAACGATCAATCAGCTGCTCACGAAATACGGAGATGACCCCACTTACAGAGTGAAAAAAAAAAGATTCTGACTTATATGGTAAAACTGCGGAGGATCTCAGAAAAATGAGAGATTCAATTTATGCGCAGAAAGAGTCAACAAAAAAAGCATCTCTTGAGAAACGTTTACAGGAGGGGAAGTCTAAACTAAAAGCTACTTCCCCACGCAAAAAAAGAGAAACTACTTCAACCCCTCTTGAAAAAGCTGTCATGAGCCGAAGACCTGCTTTTGAACTTTCCGACAATGAAGAGCACTTTTCTGAACAGGATTGGGAAACTGTAGGAAGCGGCATCGGTGATGAAGGTGAAAAAATGATCGACCAACTTCATTTGAGCTTAGGATCGATAAAAGCAGGAAACAGCTCAATAAAACTAAAAAAATCAGGTATTATATCTGCTTGATTCACTTGTTGAACTCGGCACAATCGATAAAAAGCAAAAGAAAAAATTATTTCTAATTATATAATATTCCAATAATGTCCTTCGATCTTCTACTTGACTCGAGCCTCGCAAAACTACAAAGTGACGGAGAACGGAATGTTTCACATGATTTCACAATTAATTTTCCATCTCCGATTTATTTAGATTCAGGAAACTATAAAGCCGCGCTGGACGAAATTATCACAATGAGTTACTCATGGTACAACATAGATGCCTCTTATGATAATAACAAAATTCGCTGGAGAAAGAAAACTGAAGCGTGGCAGACCTTAACTTTTCCGAACGGGATGTATGATTACAAAGACATCAACCATTTTCTTCAGAGCCACACCGGTAAAGTAGACCCGAAAGATAAAGACAGTGATTTCATTTTCAATCTTCATTTCGATCTCTCAATTTACAGGGTTGTCATTTTGATGCATGAAGATTATGAGCTTGACTTGTCTCAAGGATCTTTCTCTGAATTGCTTGGTTATGGGAAAAGTATCTTGAGTGGAGATAGTGTCGGAAGAAAAGTTCCAAATATCACAAGAGGCGTTGATTGGGTGTATATCCACTGCGATCTGATCAGCTGGATATCAAACAATGTTCCAAGCGATGTCTTATACAGTTTTTCAACAGCAGATCTTCAAGTCAGTTATCCATTTCAAAAAGTACCGCGTCGGATTAAGTAGCATCCTGTGAACACAAGCGTTCTTGATTCAATAAGGATTTGGGTGACGGACGGAAGAGGCAATCCCCTGGATCTCAATGGGATAGACATTGCCCTTAGCTTAATGATTGAAAAAGAGTAAGTATTTTGTTGGTGTAAATATACAACCATGAATGATCTGAGCGAGTGGGCAAGATTTTTTGACGAAAACACCGGAACTTTTCGATATAAACATAAAGGATCGGGTGTGATACGTGACACCCTTACGACCATCGGTAAAGTATTTAAAGGCACTGTGAAGAAAACCGCCGAAAAAGCTACAAAAACAATAGCTGAAAAAGCAGGGCAGAAAGTTGGTGAACTTGCTGTCGAAAAAGGTTCAAAACAAATACGAAAACTACTACAAGAGCGAAAGAAAAAACCAGTGTCGCAGGATGCAAAAAAGAAACTTGCAAACATTTTGCAAAACCAAGTACCAAACAAATCAGATGACGCCCTTATGAAATTGAATCGAATTTTGGCAAACGAAATTTAAGCGCAGAAATTTTTTCTCTTAATATAAAGGCTTGTTAATATGTTCAGATTTCAACCATACCTCAAGAAGACTACCTGAAGCAACGTTGACGCTGACACCGAATCAGCTCCGATCAATGGTTCTTTCTCATTAATTAAAAATTTGACCCTTAGATTATCTGGAAAAAATCTGTACGATGCGAAAAATATCCACAAGGTTATTTTCATCAAAAACCTGCTTGACTTTTCGGACGATTTTTCGAGAAGCGTGGCTCTGACGCCACCACAGTGACTGATAACAATGCGACGAATCTTGGAATGCGGTCAAGGGCGCTTCTATCACATGGAGGCGAGATAGTTCAGACAATTATCCCTTGAACCGATACTCCTTCTTCGAAGGTCTTTCCGACAGGCTGCTGCCACCAATGCAACTTGAGTTTGAAATTGATCTACAAGACGACAGAGAAATGATTTACCAGAACGATGCAACAGCTCGAAGGATTGTTGTCAGTAAATTTGAGTTGTGGGTCCCACAATTACATTTAACTGGTAAAGGACAGACCCTGGCCAATGAAAATTTCTTGAAGCCAACCCAATGGAAATACTTGAAAGAAAGTTTGTCTGCGAGCACCTCCCGAAGGGATGCGAATGGTACGTGGTTGATTACACCTGGGATAAAAAACCCCAAGCATGTCTTTATATTCTTTCAGCAAAGTCGGAAAGAAATTTCTTACACGCAAAACCCTTACATCTTTGACACATTTGATATCGATGGTGATAACTCGGCAAGATTGGACACTTGCCGCCTCCAATACGGCACAAGCTTTTACCCTGAGCTTGATTACGATCATGACTTCAAAATAAGAATTTTGAATGATTTAATCAATTTCAGATACAGAAAGAACGACTACAACACCGGCGTTCAGCTGCAGATCGCCAACTTTGAGAAGTTATACCCAATCATCTACTTTGATCTACGAAATACCAAAGAAAGTGTGACAGGCGACCCAAAAAAGCTCGAATTCCATTACAGACTGAACGAAGCCGCTAACGCTCAAAATTATAAAATCTTTGCTGTGATTTTGAATGAAGAAGAATTTGTGCTGGAACAAATTGGTAATGAGCTTGTTTTCGTCAAGAAAAAATGAAAAAAATTCTGAATATAATATACACGCACGATGAGCACTGACTGATGGTCAGAAAAAGAAACTTCAAAAACCTTATGTTTCGAAGACAGCTGTTACTCTGAGAGTTAAACCAGGCCAAAGTGGGCGCCGTGACGAACTCCTTCTCACTGCTACTCAAATCTCGCGACTGAAGAAAACCGCAGCCGCAGGGAAAGGGGTTCAGCTAAAATTAAGCCAGACCCAGATTCAAAATACTGCGCAGCGTGGTGGAAATTTGTTTTTTGCTGTGCTAGGTTTGGCACGACCTTTGATAAAGCCAGCCCTTGGGGCATTAGCAAGTGCAGGTTTGAGTTTCGGCGCTGAAAAGGTGCTGAAAAAGATATTCGGAAAGGGTTTTGGGCAGAAGGAAATTGAGCTTTATAAACTTGTCCAGCAAATGACTCCTACTCAGAAAAAGGCGGCAGAACAATATCTTGTTGGACAAGGTTTTGTAAAGGGAGGTTCAGCACAGTATGGTGGTTTTCTTGGTATGTTAGCGTCAATTGGAATACCTTTGGCTATCGACTCAGTAAAAATAATTGGAAAAGGTTTGCAAACTCAACCAACACGCTCACGACCACGACGAGCACCACCCCTCCCTCCACCTCCAAAAAAGGGTGGAGGAATGCAAATTCGACCTCCACCTTTCTTTGGAACTTGGGATGATTATTTAAAAAAAAAATAAAGTTTGAAGATAAACCTCTATCCAACATTGACCTCAGAAAATGGTACAACTTTTTACGAATCCCTATAAAAGGTATTTTTAGCAGAAACGAAAGAAAACCCATGTTTCATTCTCCATGTATAATCAACTTGGATGATTTCGGAAGTTTGGGAACTCATTGGGTGTGTTGTTGGAATGCCAAAAATGGTACGTACGAGTATTTTGATTTATTTGGGCTTCCGCCACCTTTGGAATGGGAAAAAGAAATGTCAATGCACGGAATCAAACATTTTTTTCAGAAATGATAACCAGATTCAATGGGAACAAAGTGTGAGATGTGGTTACTACTGCCTTCTCTTTTTAAACGAAAGAAACAAAGGCACCAGTTTCGTCGATATTTTGAAAATGTTCTCCAACGATTTACTTCAAAACGAACACATTGTAAAGAATTATTTTTCATAAGATATATACAATGGAAGTGTACTGTGTGAAAGAAAAGCGGCACACCCCCAATGTAAAAGGAAGTGAAAAGGTTGTAATCACAAAGAACAATCGAAAACTCTTGAAAGTAAAATGCGCTAGTTGCGGAATAACGAAAACACGTTTTATGCCGGGAAACTAGGTGAGCCCTCCCGCGTGGAGGGCAGTGGTATATTTGGCGACGTTGTCATGGCGGTGGGTGATCTAGCTATTACAAAAGGGATCCCATTTCTTGCGAAAAATAGTTTTGAAGCTGGACGATATTACGCTTCTGAAGCTATGAGAGACTCCAAACTGCAAAAGAAAGCAATAAATTACACGCTAGACAAAGCCTGCCGAGTTTTTCAAAAAGTTGGCAGTGAAATGCTCGATCAAATTTCAACCAAAGTTCGGCCAAATAGACGCTACAAAACGGACAGACCGAATTTAGATGGGGCTGGGTTTGACATCCATTTAGCGATAGGAAAACTTCCCAAAACCAAAACAGGGTTGGACATTACCGGGGCATAATTATACCGGGCCATATAATCCCCTTGAACAGCAGGTGAACTACGATCCAGAAACGGGTCATATTCGGGAAATATATCAACCACCAACAGGGGCAACAGACGCAATCGCAATGCAACATGATGTGGACTATGGTGTTTGTTCGAACCGAAACAAAAAATACGGTGAAAATGAAAAAAAATTGCAAACACAAAGCGGACAAAAAAATGGTGAGGGCTCTTGACGCAGTTCCGTTGAAACAAAGGCAGTGGGGTCATGCGGCTGCAAGGAACACAATTAATTTGAAACAAAAGTTGGGGTTGGGCTTGAAGTAGTGCTCCACCAGTTTTCACTTTTCACTTTTCACTTTTCTGTTTTGCGCGCCGCCTGCTTGCAGAGGCGTTAGGAAGGTGATGAGAAATAGATTCCATAATTTCTTTTTTGTGGGGCCAGCATTCAGAAGGTACCATTTCAAAATAATTGTGCAGAAAACAGGGGTAGTTCACTGACTTGCGGTTATCTCCTGAAATTGAGCAATAACCTTACCCAGAAAAGCGACCTCGCTGGAAGAAAACATTTTGTCTATGTTCCATTTCCGAGAAACATTTTTTAAATGAACATTAGTCGTAGGAGGCGCAGTGGAACTTCTTCCCCGATTTTCTTCTTGGAACTGTTCATCATCATCACATTCAAACACTCTACCACATTTTGGACATTCACGACAGAACTCATTCACCACATAAACTAGTTGCTCCTCCCATGAAGGACAACGATTAATTCTATTTGATAATGGGCATAAGTGTAATTCATTTCTTTTTTGCAATATTTCTTGCATCACTTTTGACAAGATTTTCACACCTTGCAAACAACCAAATGGGTCGTCCATTTTTTTATTGTATGGGATACAATGAGCGCACGCATTTTCAATAGGTTGTCAAAAATTTATTACAGCCCGCAAGGGTATTGGAAAGGGGTGCAGCGATTAAGAAATTAGCCCAGGCAGCGAAAGCCTCGGAAGATGTGGCTCGAAACTGGTTGATAAAGCAAGCTCTTTGGCAGGTTTATTTACCAGCCCCACGGTACATTCCAAGACCGAAATTTGATGTTCCTGTTCCAAACAAAGTTCACCAAGCCGATCTTCTGTATCTCCCACACGATCGCCCACCACGCTCCCGTAAAACTTTTAAATATGCCCTCACAGTGGTAGATGTGGCCTCTCGATACAAAGAGGCCGAACCGTTGACCACAAAAGAGGCCAAAGAAGTCGCAGCTGCTCTGGAACGGATTTATAGTCGTGGTACTTTGAAGTGGCCGAAACTGCTTCAGATCGATCCTGGTCGTGAGTTTATAGGCGCTGTGAATCAACTTCTTTCGAAACATAATGTCGAGGTTAGACGCGGCCGTGTGGATATTCACCGTGATCAAGTTATCGTTGAAAGATTCAACTGCACCCTGGCTGACCGACTGTTTGGACACCAATATGGGGTTGAAATGCGCCTCCCAGACGACAAAAGATCGACTGAATGGGTGGCTCAACTGCCCGCTGTTATTTCAGCTTTGAATAAAGAAGTCACTCGACTGACCGGTCAGAAACCCGTTGAGGCCATCAAAGAGAAAACTGTTCCATCTAAACCCTCGACCCCTTATTTGAGACCCGTTGGTGTAAACGAAAAGAAGCTCCCCTCCGGTTTAAGTGTTCGCTATCCCTATCAACCCGGTGAACTTGAAGGTGGCCGCCGAAGAGCTACCGACCCAATCTGGTCTCTGAAAGTTTACGAGATTGAAAAGATTATGATAAAATCAAATGCACCGGTTCTCTATTATTTGTTTGACGGACCAAAACGCGGGTTTGTCCGCGCAGAGCTTTTGGTTGTCCCTCCAGATACACAGCCACCACCGGCAATCTAACTATGAAACTCGATCGGTTCTGTGTGAATACCGTCTTCCAATACCCAGCGTTTGTCGTAGTAAGCGCTGAGCCCCTGCTTCTGCTGTTCGTACGTAACAATCCTCCCATTGTTCATGCGAAAACCATTGTTCGTTGCCATGTCCTTGCTGCCGTCCAAAGCTGACCTGAAACGCTGCCACGTGATCTCATTCTGTTTCTTTGACATCCCTTTCGTGCTGAACTTATTTTTTTCGCCCCCAGGTTCATGGACGAAATAACATTTTGAGCAGAGTGCAATCATTCTGCTTCCTTCACACTCGAGTTTAAAGAGCCCAGGGGTCCGACTGCTCCACTTGTCCCAAGCTAACCAATCTTGCTTTCTTGCCTGAAATTCTGTTTGCAGCTCTGGTTTGACGATGTCTTCCATCTGAATCAATTCGAAATCTCTTCTGTCAAAATACCTGTCAAGAAAGTCATAATAGAATTCAAGCATTCGAAGCTTTGCCAGTTGATATACAGCTATTCCTACCTGAAATGGTCTTCTGATTGTGATCCGAGGCCTTTGGCTTTCCAGCTCTTACGCCTGCCCGATCTCGTCAAGATCACTGAAATATGCGATACGCAAGGATCTGTCGACTACCTTCTCGTCTTTGGTGTAAATGATGTTTGTTTGCCGCTCCAAGGCTTCGATGAGCTTCCCGTACCCGCTATTTCCTAACAGCTTGAACACCTCGGCCAGCAGTGCCTTGCTTTTTTCCACGTCTCCAGTCCGTCGCACCTCCGTCACCTGCTCCACGAACCAAGTGAATATCTTAGTCGGTTGGTAGTCAATCGTCCGATAAACATTTGTGATCACTGCTCCATGATCAATATACCATCTAAATAGAGGAGCGTATAATATATCTTCTTTGCGGACAATGCTCCCGTGAGTTTTGTCCCGTCTCCGCGCTTTCGCCCCGTGCGCTTCAGGTAATCAAGCATATGCTGTGGCACTGCTTCAATTGGTACCTCTTTGTTGTAGAAAAATGGGCACATCTCGAGCTTTGGGTGTAAGGGCTCAGGGATCTCTATATCGACTTCGGCAAATCCGAACCATTTTTCTTCTTTGAGCCTTTGTGTAAGTATGGGAGCAGCAGCTTCGTTATTATAATGCACGACCCTTCCCTTTCCGCAAGGCATGTCTCTAAGCATGGTTGACAAGTACAAAGCATTGGCGTCGTAACCCACGATATTTTTGCAAAGACGGGGTTCCGCTATTCGATGAGACCTTATCTTCGTGACTCCAACTTCATGGTATCTTGTGAAAACAAGGCTCGGGCCACCGACTACAGCTTCTTTCAGCATCTCATACGCTTCTTTGTCCGGGGTGTAAGGATCCGCGCCCCTCTCAACACATCCGCGGAGCAAGTAATGTAAACTAACACCTGGGATACTGACAGCGTCTTTCAAAATATCGATTCCCTTATCAGTATAGAAAGCACGCATCTTTTCCAGAGCCTCGAGGCCAGGAGCCACATCGAGATTATTGTAGTAACGCAGCCAGTCTGCGAAGGTACACATGCCCTTTTCTTTGAACAGACGCTGGCACCCCTCCCATTCCTCCCGCGTGAGAACATAGCCGCCCTTCAGCTTCGAATACCAATCCTCACATTTCGGAAGTCCGCGAAAATAAAGTTTTTCAGGAGTGTCAAACCACTCGTACGGAAACCACGATTTTACAGTTTCGCATTCGTAGGCTTTCATCCATTTCTCATAGCTGGTACCCGGACCTAAGTAGTTAATGATGTCGAGAAAGCGAAAGTTGTTCGTCAGAATGAACATGATCTTGTTTCCATTTTTTGCTACTCTTACTTTACCGGTTGTGTCAGATAGGCGCTCCGCGAAATTCTCTCTGATCAGGCTCAAATCGTATCGCCCGGAGTTGAACCCGAGAACTGGCACCTGATTACACCATTCTTCGATTTTGATGCGCTGCGCTTTTGGAAGCATCTCCATATCGTCAGGTATAAACGCTGATCTCACTTTGGTCCGGATGTTTTTCCCGCGCCGCTCCAGTTCTTCCATAAACTTGCGAACCAGCTCCACTGGATTTTTTTCACAAATGTGTGTTGGCTCGCGTTCGAGGGTGTGCCCAATGCTCACCGAGATTGGTACGTGTGTGTTCTCGATCGTAAGCATGCCTGTCGGCTCCTTCCTCTGAATCTTATCTCCGTATGCTTCGAAGTCATACAATATCGCGTGTGGGTAACTTCGCATTTGGGTCCGTGGCAACTCAACATCTATTTCCCCTACTTCACACGCCCATGCCTCGATTATATGATAGCCAGCAGCTTGGAGCGCTTCTGTGCTTTTTACAGTTGCTTTGTACCGGTCTTCTCGCGTTTGGTTATTGTGAGTAATAGTTTTATTACGATCATTCGGGTAACATTTTCGGCATCCGTGCCAGTGACAGCCGTGGTATTGAAAAACAGTTTTCGTTTCATGGTTGTACCCGTCGACAGGAGAGCGCTCAACCCATCGCTCACCCCCGTGCCCACACATTGTGTGGTGAATGTGAATTTTCCGCCGCTTGGCTTCTCGTTCAAGCCACCTAAGTGATTCATGGGAAGCCTGATTTTTTGGAAAGAAGGTCTTCTCGAGAGATGTCTGCGGTGCTTCAACTTTTTCAGCTGGGCAATCGATCACCGTCTTGCCTTGGGAGCACCTTTCGGTATGTCGTTTAAGGCTGCAAGCTTGAGTGAATCTTGAACGGCAATGAACACATGCATACGTTCTTGCAAGCTTCGAAATATCCTTCATAAAGAATGCGTGCCCCTCATGAATTCCGATTGTAAGAATATTCGTTAGTTTGGCCGGTGGGTTACGCCTAAGATGCCATACCAATTCACCCTCAGTGCGCGCAGGCTCATAGACACGTATACCAAACCAATCCGAAAAAGGTGCTCCCTGATTTAGATGTCTCTCAACTTTATCAAATTCATCGAGCGATGTTTTCGGAATGTCGTTTGGTGCAGCTTTGAGTTTGAAAAAACTCTTTGCAAGCTCTCGTGCTGCTGTTGTGCTTCGATCTGATCTTACTCCACGGTGAACTGCAATGCAACGCCACAGACACAAGTTGTCCTTGTAGGTGTCCAGCGCCAGCATCGAACGGCCATGCGCAAGGTTACGCAGCCAGTCTGGAAAGGGGCCTGTGCCCAACAATGGGTGTCGGTCGAGCACGACCTTTACATCAACATTGAAGTGGTTTTCAAACACCCACTTCGTGTCCGGTCTTTCGATGTTGTCAGAGTCCAAGCGTACCTTCTCCCGTTCACTTAACCATTTCTCCGCCTCAGACAGGTGTTTAAACCAAGGTGAGCCAACGTTAGTGTAATACATAATAACCGTTCCATCTTCAATGTTGCGTAGCTGATACAAGAAAATGTGCCTGGCATAGAAAGATGTGTGAATGTTCTCTCGAATGTTTACCATAAAATCGGGTGTGAGATCTCTTTCCAGTCCTCGGATGAAGTGCCATCGAATGAAACGGCGCCCCTTTTCCTCTTCTCCCTTATGTTCGGAGTAGTAATGTAGGCTCACCTGGGGAATTTAGCCTCGTTTGCATGTTGCATTGTGATTGGTCGAGAACGATCACCTGACCAAAATGGTGGCTTGTGATTGGTGGAAAAATAGAGCTCGCAAAGGCTCATGGATATCACGTGTGCCCCTAGCAACAAGAAGGGGTCTAAAGGTCAATGCGTCCCTAGCAACGGGATGGTTCAGGTAAATTCAGGACGCATGCGCGTGGGTTATTTCACCTCTCGTGACGCTTACATGACGTAGGAGAATAGGCCTGTGGCTAGGGTGGGAAACCGCTGACCAGTGGGCCAAAAAGGGATCGCGGGCTCAGAGAAAACCACACAGGAAGTGCCATGGAACATGTTTTTATTGATTTTGTTTGACAAGAAGTGGAAAAAAGTCCAAAGTCCAAACGCCCCACCGTAGGGGGTCATGGTTTTTGGTGTTCCTGTACGGGTCCAAAGTCCAATCTGGGCGACGAGGTTCTGGAGGCCTGTTTCCATGAAGAAAGGCAAAGGGCAGAAACGTGTCCTGTATTATGCCACACTTCTACTGGACAGAAGAGAAACAATCCAAAGGTGGCCAACGGTACACGATCTAAAGCTCCGCGAAGGTTTTGGGCCGTGTGGAGAACGACCAACAAATCTGCACAAGGAGTTCCCCAAGTTCCGAGGCTCTGGTACAGGACGTGTGAAGAATGACGAACCATCCAAGCCCGACAGCGGCACGGAGTTCAAAGTTCACGAAAGACGCGGTGGCAAGGGTCAAGGTTGAGGGCAAGGAACACTTGCTCTGGAAAAGAGTCCCATGGAACCCAGGTAAAGGGACTGAGGCATCTCTGCGAACGGTGCAAAGAAGCAAGGCCAAACGGTGTGAGGCAGGTCCAGTCTCTCCATGCAACCCTGGGAAAGGGACCAATGCATTCCTGCGAACGGGGAAAGTACGACAGGTCCAGTCTCTGGAAAGTACGACAGGTCCAGGAAAGGTCCAAAGAAGCAAGGCCAAATCAGCAGGCAAGACAGACCCACGGGAGATGTATCCAAGGCGTTAAGGTGGATTGTTACAACATCATGGTCATGCAAAGGAGGAAAGAAAGAAAGTCTGGAAGACCATTTGAAGTCTTGCACGGTCCAACCATTTTCTCTGGAAAGTACGAGCACAGTCCTAGGGTAGGAGTGGCTGTCCTATTCTCAGAAGGACGGAGATCCACTTGATGAACTTCGTCCTTGCAGAATTCAAAAGTATCACCACAGAATGCCAACGATAGTGGTACGGGTGAAGAGGAGAATCCATGTCACCGACGAGAAGAAAACGAACGGAGTGAAGACGAAGGGGCCTCGGTCCAAGTTCCAATGTCATGGTACAAGAGGCATGCTTCCACATGGAACTGTTACAGGTGGGAAGAGAGGAACTGATACAGGAGTGGTCTGCCTCGTGGACCTGGAATAGGAAGTAGATGCGCACTACATGTTTTCTCCCCGGCAAAATGGAAAAACATCCGCGTCACCAAGACTTGCATCCCATCCTCAGAACAAGAAGAAGTCAACAAGGTGGTGAAAAAATGGGTTGGATGATTCCAAAACGGGCAGAGCCAAATCCTCACGTCGTCCGAGTGCCTTTTGTGATGGAAGAACAAGAAGTCAACAAGGTAGTTGCCAGTGGAAGATCCATAGGGAGAGCAGAACCATGACTTGACTTCCAGAACGAGCGATGGAAAAAAAGACTTAGTCAGAGCCACATCGCCACGGTCGTCGTCCAAGAAAGTGGAGGTGGCAAGATGAACCAAGAACAGGTGGATGCCATGTGTCCAGAAGAGAGGAGACGGAGAGAGGAGGTGAAAAGGGAGGTTTCGGATGATTCCCGGGGTGGACACGATGCCTTTCAGTCCAAAGATCCTGTCGTGGAGGGTTGTCTCGTCCGACAGCGGCGAGAGATGGATGAAGGAGCTTTTTATCTTTTCCTGGGTGTCGGGTCTCTTTGTTAACAATCTGGGGTGGTCTGAAGACCCGGGATCGTCACCTCAAGAGGAACATACACCAAGTAGCAATGAAGATGTGATGGAAGGTGTAGTAAGTGCAGAAGACAACGAGGCAGTCAAGGAGGCAGTGTCGTGTTGTCCCAACTGATGTGGATGGTGCAAAAACACAGGTGGATGGCCTGTGAAGTTTTGTGTCACCTGGTGCAAAAACACAGGTGCATGGTCTGTGAAGTTTTGTGTGAAGGTTGGAGGAATGCAGACGGCAAAAACCCAGCGATGGCGGATGCTGAACCAAAGACACCTGCAGTCCAAGAGGGCAAAAAATGTTCAAAACGAGAAGGCAGTGGACCTCATCCATAGGACATGAAGAAGGCATGGAGTGGAGGACAAAGACGTTCAGAACAAGAGGTGTTGTATCAGAACGGAAGATGAAGATGATGATTTTTCATGGTACATCACTCCCACAGGGCCCAAAGGTGAAGAAAGAAGAGATGTTCTGCGCTGACGATGAGAAAGACTCTTTTTCATGGTACATCACTCCCACAGGGTCCAAAGCTGAAGAAAGAAAGAAGAGATGTTCTGCACTGACGATAGACGGGTCCCGTGGGAGCAAAGGAGGAGGAGGATGCCGGGGACGACAGTGAAGACTCTGATGAGGTTTATAGTGATAGACGAGATTCTGATGACAGCAACAGTGACAAAGGAGGGTACTCTTTAATGCAGACGATGGTTCACCATGTTCTTTGTCGGATGGACACGGACGACTTCCTATGCATTGTTCTTATGTCCGGTTCCATGTCACCTATTACATGTGTTGAGTTCCTATTCAATGCGTTCCATGTCCCGTAATCCTATTACGTTTGATGAGTTCCATTTCATTCCATTTCAATGCGTTCCATGTCCCGTAATCCTATTACGTTTGATGAGTTCCTATTCAATGCGTTCCATGTCCCGTAATCCTATTACGTTTGATGAGTTCCTATTCAATGCGTTCCATGTCCCGTAATCCTATTACGTTTGATGAGTTCCATTTCATTCCATTTCAATGCGTTCCATGTCCCGTAATCCTATTACGTTTGATGAGTTCCATTTCATTTCATGAGTTCCATGTCACGTAATCCTATTACGTTTGAATGCGTGGTATGGGTAGAATGTTCCTTAAATCCTCCAAGATGGCATCCCCACGAGCTAGGAGATTTGATACAATGGCATGAAGAACAGTTCCGTGAGTTCTCTCAGTTTCTTCCTATGGTGGCAGACGTGTTTGATGGGGTGGCAGACAGACAAGGCCAGGTATCTATCCTCTTGCAGCCGGGTGGAAGTGTCTGCATGATCTTACAGATGTCCAGATAGCGGGTGACCCAACGGGAAGAACAAGAAGTGTAGGGTGCTAGGAGGAGTTCAGCGTGTGGTTGCCAGGGTCCCACGAAGAGCATGTTGGAAGCAGTGTAGGAGAGATCGTGCCACTGTTGTCGTCATCCCTGCAAAGACTTGGAAACATCTTCAAAGGGTGGTATTTCACTCGGCATGGGTTCTCACCAAGAAGGACAGGATGCTAGTGGGGCCAGACGATCGAAGAGGGGGAAGCCCAGATTAGACGTGAAGGCCGCTAAAACTACTAGGGTGGTCTCTTTTGGCTGTGCTTTCAAAGGACGACCGAGGAAGAACATGGTCACAGGCTGTCAGAAGGTTTCAATGAACTCCTCAAGAAGGCTGCAAATCAACAGGGGTCGGTAGAAAGACGCTCGGCCGACCTCTTCATGAAGGTGGTCCCAAGGTTCAAAGCACCCTCCTCTCCTTGGGAATCATTTCTCATTGGTATCCATAAGGAAAAGTCTGGAAGGTATTTGGATCCACCACTCTCTTGTCATACACCAGCTGGTACCGTTTGTAATCCGGAAAGGTGTACAGTTCATAGGTTTTAGCGTCCCGCACGATCTGGTGGGTTTTGACGACTTGGGTTTGACGTGGTTCCTTTTGAGGCTTTTGGATTTCGTCGAGGACGTTCTGCCGCATGACGTTATAGTTCAACTGGCTCTTGCCTTCGGTGTTGAGGCGGAAACCCCGCACCTTGCATTCAACGTGACCAAGCTTGGTTTGGTAGCCATAGTTCTTGGGACCCGCCGACACGAATTCCACAATAAAATCGTTGGGGTCCAATTCACTCGTAAACTCACCGAGGTAATCGCCCAAGACCGGGTTAGGTTGCCCCTCCTCTTGCAGGAAGAAGACGGAGTCCGTGTCGTAGTACAAGACACGTTCTCCCAACAGTTGAAGGGCTTCATAGAGTCGGAGCCGGGCCCAACAGGTTGTGAAACAGGCCACAAAAATGTTCAAGTTCGGTGACACGGGGATGTCTTCGTCTTGGTACTGGTAATGTACCTCCACCAATTGGTCATTGATGACGGAGACGTGACGCACGTCCAAAGTACTGGTATCCAAGAAACGATGGAAGGCTTGAGGGTCATTAAATTCTTAGACTTGGGTCTTGTTAAGGCGTTGTCCAAACTTGCCCCACATGGAATTGAGCATCATTTTGGCCAGGGTGCGGAGTCCTTTATTCTCCTCGATTTTGTCTTACTCCAACTGGATACCTTCATGCTCGAAGTACTCTCGAAGGTACTGCTGGCGTTTGGTTTCATCGTCCCCCACCCAGGATGGCCACCCACTAGCTTCTTGTTTGATCTTCAACCAAGTGTTGACGTAATCTCGGAAGAGCCCCTCGCACGTCTCGTCAAAGTGCCAGACCTCGTAGATGTACTGGACCTCGTATCCCAAGTTCACCGCTTTGTACAATTCCGGGCTGCACCATGTCCCGGTCAGGGCGCGTTGGTCGTCGGTGTGATGGCATTTGGCAGTTCTGTCCCAAGGACGCTTGTCCATTTCTTCTTTGACACAACTAGCGCACAGGGGAAAGAGAAGTTTCCCACTATGACGGTAAGGCAGTACTGGATGGTACAGGTCACGTGGCGGGAGGACTCGGCAACGGATCAGACCAAAGTACTGAGCGATGTCGGTGTGACCAGGGTGGGAGAGGAAGCGAGGATGCCCTTTGGGGTAGACGCAGGTCTTGTTCACCCAAGGGTACAAGGACGTGACATCAATATAATGGATCTGTTGACCCGGAGTCACGCGATGGTACAGTTTCACGGCATTGGTACGACCCCCGCAGAAGGCGTCACGGGGGTTGAGAGGGTCCGTGAAGGCAAGAGACTCCACGAACGTTCGGATGTGAGGCGAGGTGTCTTTGAGGCGGTGCCATTCACATTCCCACATTTGCACCACATTGTACCCCAAGGCTTGAATCAGATGGGTGCGTTGTTGGGTTCCCTCGTAGACATCCTGCATGGTTCGATCACAGTGGCGTAGATGCTGTTCGTGGCGGTTGGGATAACAGTGGGGACACCCGTGCCAGAAACAGCCATGAAATTCGTACACCGTGTTGGTGTCGTGGCAGCACCCATCCACAAAGAAGCCCACGCCAGGGATACGCACCTCACCGGCATTGCCGGCGTGTTGAATGCCATGGTAATGATGGGGTTGCGGACCGTTTGGGTAGACGTCGGCCATGAGACTGTGGTACGCTGCCTGACCTTCAGGGCTGAGTTGATCCACGCGGGAGAGGCTTTCTTGGCGTCGTAAATGATCGCACCAGGTTAACCATTTGAGGGCCACCTGCGATTGGTTCACACGGTTCCGCCATCCGTACACGGGTTCACTGGCAATACTGTGAGGGATCATGCGGTTCATGCGCAAGTCCCGGTTGCACGCAGAGGCAATGGTGATGTGGTCGAATGGATTGAATCCTGTCAGGGATTCAAACAAGCGTTTGAACGTCAGACAACCTTGTTTCAAGAGACGGACATCCGATTCACAGTAGGTGACTAATTCTTGTTGGAAATTAAACAGTACGTTTTGGGTACGTTGCTCTTGATGCCACGTTTCCAAGGCTTGTTTGTCTTTAGGAGACAGGGTGTCGGGCATGTAGTAATCGAGGGCCGGGACGGGTCCCACGTACGTTTGGTGGTCCGGGACATTAAACTTGTGTGGGAAGTACCCTTTTTTCAGTTCCGTTAATCCAAAGGTTTTGGGAAAAGCGGACAGCGGCATCTGGAAGAAACTCAATGAATCGATGAAACGAAGGCGATCGTGTTTGACTTCCAAGAGTTTACACCCGTTCCTCAGCTGTTGCACAAGGCGATTGTCATCGTGATATTGATGAACGACAAAGTAGCCATCATATCCTTGGAAATTATGAGCGAGCACATTGACGGCGCGGGTGTCATTCTCGGTCAAGGTATCCAGCCATTCGAGAAAATCTCGAATACAATGCGGACCTGGGAAACGAACAGGCGAGTCATCCTCATCGGTTTCGGCGACGACGAGATTGGGCACATGCTTTTCATGGGGTTGCATGGCCTCAATGTCAAAGAACACGTGGAGAGGGGGGCTGTCGTCGTCCCCCACGTCATCGTCTAAGGCTTCCTCGTCCATCTCGCTGGCTTGTAAGGTCGCCGCTCGTTCGGCGCGGGGTCCTGTCCTACGTTTCCGTTTCTTTTTCTGCGCCCGGAGTTCTTGGGGGGAGAGAGCTCTTTGAATGAAACAACGATGGGTCTGGGCGTCCACGTACTCGTGGCAGGAAGGGCAGTTCAGGTAGCCGCACTGATGGCGTTGAACCCCTTGCCATCCCACTTCTAGTTTGAGGCAGGTCGGACAGCGACGGCGACGAAAGCAAATGGTGTACTCAAGGCAGGGGGCCGGCTTGCCTGCATGGTCCTTGACGAGATGCATTTGGAAACAAGTGTCTCCAAAAAAGTCCCGATGACAAGTTTGGCAACGTCGGGTGGCTTTGAGACCTCGGGGGTAGGCATGAAGAAAATCGGGGCACTCTTTTTGGCAACAGGCCCGGCAATGGCGTTTGTTGTTGCATCGATGCTTCCCCTCGGTGTTATAGGGTTTCCAACAGTGGACACATACATAACTGGACCCGAAAAAGCCAGGCAAACGGGTAATGACATCGTAATGGCCATGGTGGTGCAACAGAATCAATTGTTTGTCCTGAAGGGGACCAAACGTCGTGATGTGAAAAGACCGGTCGGCATCCACCAACAGGATCTGGTAGCCGATGAGGGAAGGAGCGGTACTGAATTTGGTTAAGGCATCGTAGCTGCAAGGACGGAAGGGCACCTGCGCTTCGTGATGAAGCAACACCGCGAGTTCTTTTTGCAGTTTGCCCCCTTTGCGAATACTTTCCCATTTGGAGTGATGGTCCACTCTGGCTTTAGCAACGACGAGAGCTCTGGCACAACAGAGGTCATCGTTGTAATTGTGGATGCGAATGATGGAGTTGGATTTCTTGGTTAATAGTTCCATGGTAGTATGGCCGGGTTTCCCACGGCGCGGTCTGCCGCTCCCCTGAGGGGCATGATGAACTTGGGTGATGGATAATTGAAAGGAATCGTCCATTTCAAATTGTTCGTTGCTGTTCAAGGCTTGGGCCAACCGATCGAAGAGGGCATCCAAACGAGCCCCTCCTTCACGCCATTCTCCTGCACGTAAGCCCCATCCTTGGAAATTGCTCGTGAGTCGATTGGAACTGAGAGTAAAATACAATCGGTCTTCATCGTGCAAGTTGGGAGTGGTGGTTAACACGCGATTCACCGCGCGTCGTAATCCTTCTTGAAGAGCGTGTACGACATGGGGGCTATCGACAAAGTTCCCCGTTTGCCTTAAACGGGTATTGAAATGACGTTCGCGCACTCCCAGACGGCTACTCTGCCGATCGACATAGGGTTGCAGTTCAAAGTCAAACGTTCCCACCGAGGCATCCAGACCTCCTCCTCCACTTTGTTCAAGGAGCTGGGTTTGAAAGGCACGTTGGCGTTCGAAGCGATCCAAGACGTTTTGACAGACTTCATCGTCGTCGTCGTCGTCATTCAGGATTTCGTCGCACATCAATTGATCCTCGTCACTCGAGGCCATCTCTTCATGGCACGACAAGCGGTCATCCAAGGCATTCTCTTCATGGCATAACGAAGGGTCTTTCTCAGGCGTCTCTTCTTTCTCAGAGTCCGAGGCAGTCAGGTAGAGCAAGGCCAAAATCTCGTCCGTGGTCAGTTCACTTGGATCTGCTTCGGCTTCTTCTTCTGGCTGAGAGGCCATGATCAGATGACTCAGCTGGAGCTCGGTCTTCGGGTTTTATAGAGAAAAAAGGGTCACGTGGAAGGGAATGGGCCAATGAGAAGGAGACCCCATGATGCTTTGGGAGGGGGACTGGGGTGGGGGACCCCCCTCCCCCCTCCCTAGTTTGGACCCATGAGGCTTTGCAGGGAAGGACCCAGAGACTATAAAACAGATCGAACCTCCGGCTGAGTCATCTCAAAATGGCCTCTCGTCAAGACGCCTTACTCATCGAGTTTGAAAAGGTCGAGGCGGATCTCGAGGTCGAAGCGATTTTAAAGAACATCAAGACAGACTGTGGCCTGGACGACGGGGTGACTGCCTTTGGGGAACAGTTGAAAGAAAGAGAACGGCAGAAAGAGGCAGCCCAGGCGGCACGCGAGGCCCAAGTCGAAGAACACTGGTCCCCCGGGTGTTACCCGCAACTCAATACAGCGTGGTTCATTGAGGGATTGGACTATTGTTGCGACTATTGGCGCTTTGAATTTAAGAGACCCTTAACACCTCCGCCTGTACCGCCATCCTCCCCGGAACCATGCCGGACATCCCAGACCAAGAGGAGGAAAGTTGGACCGTCCTAAATTTGGATTCGGGGGACATCCTGTCCGTGGAACTCCCTGTGTGGGAACAGGAGGCGTTGTTGACGGATGAGGTGATGGCTTGGTTGAACGAGCTGATAGCCACCCTGGAGGACCCTTTAGAAAGGAGTGTGGATCTCCAAGACTTGTGGGAGGACATGTCCACCGAGGACTACGAACAATTGCTCGACACCCTCATGAATGAGGATGTTTAAAAAAAGAAGAGACGGCTTTGACATTTGTATTGATTTATTTTTTCTATGAAAAAAAACACATGTGGATCATTTGTCTACATCACAACTGTAGAAACATGGTACGGTTTCCCATTAAAAGTTACAATTTTAAACGTTTCTTGGCTTGCATGATTTTTTTGACCACCCGTTCCGTCTTGGTTTTCTTGCCGGGTAATCGATCAATGGCTTGGATCATCTTGGTATCGGCTTTCCATTTATCTTGCAAATTCTTGGCACGGCTGTAATCAATGTCGTGTTGTTTCGCAATCTGGTCCAAGCGATTGATCCTGGGATCCCCACGTTTCAGACGTTTGGCTAAATGTGTGCCAGGGCCCATGTACTGATAGCCAGGCCAATGAAATTCTTTGCCGGTTTTGGCAATCCATTTTTGGACATCCAGGGCCCCTCCACGTTGGGGGCGTTTCCGTTGGATACCCCTTCTCCTCCTCCTCTTGGTGCGGGGTGCCATCTTTTTTAATCACTGTCGTAATCCAATCGACGTCGAAACTTTTTGCCTTGGGCCCAATCTTCCCACCCGGGTAAAGGTTTCAATCGTTCCACTTCACGGGCGGGTCCTTTGCCTTTGCCTTTGCCTTTGCCCCAAGGACTCTCGGCTAACTTTTTTCCAAGGTCTTGCGCTGTTCGCGAATGGCTTCTAAACGCGACCGGATATCCCCTCGACTGGTGGAAGGGGTGGCTGCTCCTTTGCCTTTCTTGGTGGCAGGGGTAATGGGAGGTTTGGGGGTGGACGGGCTGCCTTTTATCATGCGCTTCAACCATTGTTCCACGGGTCCGGTCACTAAATCCCCGGCCTCTTCCTCTTCTCCTTCGCCTGGCGGACCACCCGGGGCCCCAACTCCCACGCCTCCGGGAAATTGACGAATGCGTTTGGTTAACTTGGTTAATTCTTGACTCATGGGTTTGGTTTGAGCATTGACCAGGGCCGGGGGCAATTGGGGATTGGCCAACAACACATGTTTTTGGGCGGCGAGCGTCGCGGCTTTGTTCAACAAGGCATTTTCGGTGAGTTCTCCTTTGTAATATTGAATGAGTTGTTCCAAGTCCTTGTGGGGAATCATGTAGACCTCATCCATGGGGGTTGACTACAATCGGAGCAAAGTTCCCCGTCTTCTATCTCACGACAGCTCTCACAAAGACGGGATCTCAACATATGTTGGTACTCTCGATACAACAGGTGATATTTATGCTTCCAATAAGAACAGGCGTCTTTCCACTGGTCGGTGGCCCGATTGGCCTCTTGTAACAGGGTGATCCATGTGGCCAGGGTTAACGGGTCGGTCGAGCACATTGACATAACACCTCGTGAAGTCCTTGAAACAAGCCGCGTCCTTTTTGTTGAACCAACCACGCACGCCGTTTTTTCACGGAATGTCGACGACGTCCCAAATCACGTAGCACCTTTTTATAGGGGCGAAGCTTGGCCAGGATGGGTGGGGTGACGGGAATCTTGTTTTTCAATAAGTTCAAGACCAGTTCACTCACAGCATTGATTTGATCGGCATTGGCATGTTGTAACAACTCTTGACGTTTGGAACCATTGGCTTCTTGTAACATGGACCGTAAAAACGGTAATTGACGTCGAAGACGTTGCATCGTTTACCGATGACGGCGAGGATACCGTTGGTTGGCTTTTTGAATCGTGCGTTTTATATGTTTCAAATCGGACCACCAGGCATGGCCTTGTTGTTGTTGTCGGGTTCTTCTTCGTTGTCGTCGTCGTCGTTGGACGGCCATGGTTCTAAGAGTGTAGGACTGGGAGGGAGCGGCTTTTTATTGATCCAGTAGTCTTTGGGCCTCAAGGGACGAGGACATCCGTCCACATAACATTGGGCTTCCACGGGTTGGTAGACAAAATGACCATGGTACTCTTGGACGCACCGTTTGGGTAAGGGAGGGGTGAAATCCACAATGGTATCATCCAACGTTTGCATCTTGATCAAAAATCCTTCCAGGTCTTCCAAGGGAACCCCACGCCCATGGGTTTTCAATTCGGTCAAGGCTTTGGCATAGGTGGTAAACGCAAATCGACTCATGGTCACTTTGAACCGGTACTGTTTAAAATCAGCCCATCCTTTGACCACCGTCCCTACCGCCGCCAAACATGCCACCAACGTACTGTTGTCCAACAGGGGGCCAGCAATCATGCCGGCGGCCATCAGGAGTAACGCCAGGCCATTGAACAAGGCATGGCAACACTTGAAATGATTCAACATTTTGCGATAACACCACCATTGTTGATGGTAAAAGGCATACAACGAATCCATACGTTGTAACAATTCGGGTGGCAAGGGGACGCCAGGACGTCGGGATCCATTCAATAACGACACGACGGTTTTCATCACGGCGAAACCCGGGACGAAGAGGTTTGTACACTAGGACGTCCTCCCTGTTTATAACTGGTCACAATGCTATTGGTCATGGTCACATTAGCAATTTCCCGTCCTTGGGCCAATTGTTCTTGATCTTGTAACAGCATCCGTAAACGTCGTTGTAAATCGGCTTGACGCAAGGTACGTGGGGGTGTACTATCGCTCCAAGATCCTCGAGGGGTAGCTGGATTGGAGGCAGGTGTCAAAGGCGACGTGGGGGTATTTCGTCGTCGTCCTCGTATGCGTCTCGGTCGTCGTCCCCGACGACCCCCACCACCACCACCACCACCACCACCACCACCACCACCACCGGCGCCACCAGCACCACCAGCACCTCCACCAGCACCACCACCAGCACCACCACCACCACCGCCACGTCCAGCACCCCCACCGCCACGTCCAGCACCCCCACCACCACGTCCACCGCCACGTCCACCACGTCCGCCACCACGTCCGCAACCATTACCCCCAGCACCCGCGGCTGTTCGAGCACCCGCCGCCGCCAAGGGTACGCTAGGAGGCGTCGCAGGCGTTCGAGCCCCAGAAGACTCCGGGGTGGTCTGGGGGCTACGGAAGGACTGACTTCCCGGGCTTCCTACCCCAGCGGGGGAAGAGGCCTGTACAGGGGCCGTGAGGGCATCGCCAGTGGGGAGGGATTCCATATATCGATAGAGGGCATCCGATCGCATTTCCTCCATGGCGACGTCGAGAAGCCCTTGGTCTCCCGTCAAATACAAATCTTGCCAAGCCCTTGGGGACATGACATTGCTGGTGGACGCCCCCACCCCGGCCGGGGCCACGGTATCGTACGCTTGCGGAGGTTGACGGTCCTCCTCATCGGCCATGCTGGCTTTTCGAAGGTCCGTTCAAGGGTCTCGTCCCTTTATACTCGCTTTTGATAGGTGCGCGTCCATCCTTCGTCTTTTAACAGGTGACTCCATAACCGTTGTTGATCGGAGGAGGCCGGATGTAAATCCAACATCAAATAGCCATAAGGGCGCGTGGTCGCCTGATGAAAGGTCTCCAACGTGTCTTTCCAAGTGGTAGGAAACGATTGCAGCATCACGTTGCGTACCCCCAATTGATCCCGGGGATTCTTGAACGCCACAATGTAATGAGCATTGCGGGAAATACTTTTGGCATAGCGCCCCACGGGAAACATGTCTTGGCACAAGTAGAGCACCGTCACCCCTTGATGATGCGAATGTTTGGTGAATAAATCCAACACGCGTTTATCGTGACTCCCTTCATCCATTAAATCATCCAAGACGAGGACCCCCTGTCCTTGAGGAAACCATTGCACCAAGGCTTGATGATCGGGAATCCCTTCGTGAAACACCACCCCACGATCTTGCATGCCTCGAAATCGATCTTGCCACGCCCCATAACAATAATGCATTTGGGTGGGCGGGGTGTCAAACAAGTCCGCGTTCTCTACCAAGAGTTTTTCCGTAAACACGGTTTTGCCACATCCCGAAGGCCCCACCACCAAGATAGAGGACGGGGTATGAAAACGAAACGGTTTCCCCGTTTGCATGATGAGGACGACTACCCATTTTAGAAAAAAAAGGCACCTTTTTATTGGAATCGGTGGGACTCGAACCCACGCACCATCCCCCAACACCTGTTTTTCGGGGGATCCAAAGGCTCTACCGACTGAGCTACGACTCCGACACCGTTTTTTCCAACGAATTTTATTTAACCATTCCGTTGATGATACGGATGACAACAGAGTTGATACCATCTGGCTTCTTGACCTACAATCAATTGTTGAAGGCGTTGACCGGCTTGATGGTCATTGCTTACATAATCATGATCCGAAAACTCATTTAAAAATGCTTGCAAGGTCCGTCCACGGGCTTTGGCTTTCAAGTACAACAAGGCGTAATCGCCACAACTCTTGCTTGAAATGGCTTGCAGGGACTTGCCATTGGTCACCACATACTTCCAATGTTTCACAATCCAATCTCGTAACAGGGCGGCTTGCACGTACGTGTCCATGGGCAAGGCATAACTGTCGAGGACTTCACACACGTTTCCATCCGTCCACACCGCCAACCAATGTTGTCCGGGTTGATCGTGCGGGTCGGTGTTCACAATGTACCCTTGGCGTTGGGTTTTGACAGGACTCTTGGGTAAACGATCACAGGCCACCGTTCCATAAAACATCGGTTTCAAGTGGGGGTCGTCGCGGGCTAAATAATCCAACTGCACATTATTCAAGGCCACGTGTTCCATCAGTGTTGGTAAATGTTGTACAACACGGCTCCGTTCTGGTCAATCTCCAGCAAGTTCTCAAATTCTCCATAGACGAGCACCGTTATATTGGTACCGGGGGCGACTCCAAATTCCAAGACGAGTTGTAAATCACCTGTTTGCTTGGGGTTGAGGGTTTGACTGTCGGCACATCCATTGGCCACATTGTCAAACATGAACAAGCTACAATTTTTCGCTTGGCCCCAATCTCCTAGTTCCACCATATTGCCTTTCTTTTTGCACCAAGCACCACTGGCTTGCAGAAAACGGAAGTACCCTAGATTATCTCGGGTGCCATTGTTGTGCACCAAGTGTAGGGTTTCATAAGGGTATTCTTCGCCTTTGACAATCTGTTTAATGGAGCTCAGACCAAATTTCTGGAAACAGAAGGGATCTCGGGTCACATCCCCATTGAAGGCGCGGCTGTCCAACAACCCTACAATCAATCGGTCCGGTATTCTGTTTTGAAACAGGTTGGGAATGTCAAAACGGGTCAGGTTGCCTTGCATGCTGAAGGTCCGGATTTCACTGCGGACGGTCGGGTAAGCAGCCACTTGGCCTTCATTGTGTCTTTTGGCAGACAAACTCTGGTAGATGGCCTCATTCAAACGCAGTTGACAGATATGAAACCGTAGTTTGACATCGCCTTCCAGCAATCGGCCGGCGAGACCCACCCCATTGAAAAACAGGGCCGGGCTATTGAAATGAAATTTCATCTTGATTTCGATGCCTGGCACCAACAGTTTGCCGGTGTGAAACACTTCCAGGTGGGGGGTAAACACCAGACTGTGGGTGACGCCTCCAGCATACTTGGCGGTTTCGGCGACCATGGCGGCCAACGCTCCTTTGTGATTGGCAGGGAGATCCCGGTAGTCATTATGCGGTGCTGCACTGTTGGTATTGTTGGCGGTCCATTGGGGTGGGAAATCCACTTGATTGTACCAGCCTTGGGGTCCTAACACGGTCTTGCCATCTTCTCGGTCATAATTCAACAAGGTTTCTAGATAGGCCTTGTAATGGTAGGTGTCGGATTGAGGACTGATCAACGTGCCATTCAAATGCAAGTCAATTTGTTTGATGATGGAATGGGCCAAATTGTTGACGGGCCACAATTTCTGAACGGCCACCAAGTCATCGTTCGTACTTTTCTGCAATCTCAATTCCATGGTAAAGTAACTGCGTCCCAAATCCACAAAATCGTCCAACCCCGGAATGATGAATTCCATCGGATTGATGCCTGTGGTGGTGGGTTGAACGGTGACCATGCGATAGGCATTGATGCTAATGTCCGTCGACGGCACCTTGAAAAGCCGTAACGCGGGGTTGACGGTCCCTTCGGAACGTGGGTGAGCCGGTGGGGTTTGTGTACTCGCGTCAGGCATGTTTAACGTCGTCGTCGTCGTCGAGTGGTGGTACCCCGTCGTCGTGAGGGGTTTTTATACCGTCGTCGTCGTCGTGCTAAGCGTTGTCTCAAATCAAACCCGGGCAGTCTCATCACCTCGGGACTTAACCAACCGCCACGTTGTCGTCGCATCAGTTTCCAAAACGGATACAGGCCTCCCCATTGAGACAAGCCCCGATTACTACGAATCCGTCGAGGTCGTGAAGGCACGGGCTCCATGTTCACACTCCCAAAATATCTCGCGCACGTTTGGTTTGCTTGGGAAATAAGGCACTGGCTACCCGCACGGCTTGTTTCACGTTCTTCTGATTCAACGCTTTCTTGGCTCGTTTGGTAATTTCTTTTTTAATGACGTCTTCGGCTTTGCGTTTGATACCGCGTGTCAAACCCGTTGTCAAGCCTCTCTTGATATTACTAGGCAGTTTTAAAGGATTTAGCGTGCTTTTAAAGCCTTGGAACCCCCCACGCAAGAGATCCGTCATCAACCCTTTGCCATGTTGATCATACCACTCGTCGGTCCGAAAGCGTGTCAAACTTCCCCCTCGCATGCTGTCTTCTTCTTCACCAAGGATCACGTTTGGTTGGTGTCACAGGACTCGTCTCTTTTTATACCGTCATTCATCGTCTTCTTCTTTTTTCGAAACGCGGCTTCCAACCCTTTCTTGGCGCCACTCACATGAGATTGCACGTAAACGATTCCCCCGCATAGCGTTTTCGTTTTCCTTTGCGGATTTCCTCCATGCGTTTCAAATGCGCTTTTTTGGCATTCTTTTTGGCTAACTTTTCTATCCCTTTAGTGATGGACCAAGCGGCTTTAGGAATCCCGGCAATCACCGCGTTGATCCCTTCCCCTGCTTGGGGACGCTGTCGTCGTCGTCGTCGTCGTCGTCGTTTCGGAGGCATGATGATTGACTTGGGTTCCCTTCTCGTCTCTCTTTTTTATGCCTTTTTGAAGTGTAACGTGACAATGGTATGACCGTCACCAAACTTGACCAAGTCTCCTCCCCTACCAATCGTTTCCGCCACTTGAACGTGAATGATTTCCACCACCTCGTTACGAAGAGCCATGTATTGAATGTGCAACGGTTCAAAGTACAGGGTACCACGTCCTTGTCGCTTGTACTGGATTTCACGCAACAAATCGGTCACGCGATTGCCCACGACACTGCTGCCCGCGACGTCCGAGTACACGTGGAGCGTTCGCGTGGGATCCCCCACCACCACCCGAAACGCCGTATTCAAGTTGGTGAAACGCCAATTACAACTCATACTCAATTGTAAATAATCCGGTAAAATCGAACGCACCGTCCAAAAGACCGGGTTGCTCTGATCGTCGTTCACATCGTTCCAATCGTTGCCAATGGGTTTTTTCATGTTGGGGATTTGATCACCCAGGAATTCTTGCTGTAAGTTCGGGCCCAAAATCAACCCACTGTCAATTTTACGTAACCATTCCATCTTGAGTGCTAACTTGGTGTAGATGGTCAGGACCGGTGTTTTGTTGCCACAATGGCAGACATTCGTGTTGTCGATGAGCAGATCCTCGCCTTCCCACTTGAACTTGACGTAGGTGTGTTTGCCTTGATCATTGGTAAACCGGCCTCCTTGAATCGCCGTTTCGTGGCGTCGTTGTTCCAAATGGGCAATCGTGGCTTTCATGAAACTCACGCCATCCACCACCCAATCCAAATCTTGGACGTCTTGGATGAGGGTTTGCGCCGTGCCTATGCGCGCGGCCATGGTGCCATCGGTTTTACCCGGGGCGGGATAAGTGATCTCCCAGGACGTCGCTAGGATGTACCCATCTTTCTTCACCAACTCGTACAAATTCACGCGGGTATCCGGTAAGGAAATGGCACTCAACCCCACTTGCCATCCACCCCCCCGTGAGCTGTAACGGTTTCGGTAAACGAATCTTGAAGGAATTGGCTTGGTTGTGGGGAAATTCATGGCGGTTGGCATGACTCGGTAACGTCACGTAGAACGACATCTTTGTCTTCTTCACACCACCGCCACGTCCCTTTTAAAGTGTAGGGTCAGGAGGGTACGTCCTTCGCCAAATTGGACGAGATCCCCATTGGTTTCGGCCATCTGGGTTTCCACGATTTCCACCACTTCGTTGCGTACCGGGACATATTGAATGTGTCGAGGTTCAAAGTGGGTGGTGTTTTGAGGATGGTACTTGATTTCTCGCAACAGATCGGTGATGCGACCTCCTACCATGCTGCTGGTCCCTACATTGCAATACACGTGCAAAGGACGCACCGCAGGAAATTCCGACGAGCGACGAAATCCGTCATTGAGATTCACAAACCGCCAAGGGCACGATAGACTCAACTTCAAATAATCCCCCTCCACTTTCCAAAACGTGGGGTTGTTGCTGGTATCGCGGACATCCGTCGGGTTGGGAATGGTGGACATGCCATCCAATTCTGGCAAGAGATTCGGACCCAATCGATACTGACCGGGAGACCCTTCTTCAATCCATCCCATTTTCAGGGCAAAGGTTTTGCCCCATGACACGCGCGCCACATGTGTTTTGTAATCCACGGGTTTGGTATTCAACAACAAATCCCCTTCCGAGCTCCATTCAAAGGTCGGGTACATTTTGACGCCATCGGGTCCCACCCATTTGTCTTTGGGTTTGATTCGTCTAGTACGTTCTTGCTGGTAACGGTAGATCAAATGGTGAAAAAAGTGCGATCCCGTCGGCGACGAGACCATCTCCTTTTTCATGTCTTGGCCCCTCACGGTCCATTCCTGCTCTTCATACCACCATGCCTCGCTCCCCCAATCGTCTATTTTGAAGTCGTGCTCGTGCCATCGCACGTACAACAGAGGATGGGACTCGCCGACCAACTGTTCCTTGACCACCGGAATGGGTGGTAAGGATAAACTCACCATGCCTACCATCCATCCTCGTCCCACAAATCGAATGGGTTTCGGCAACCGGTTTCGGAACTGATGGGTTTTGTTGCCAGGAAACTCCTTGGTACTCGCATGACTCATCAACGTCACGTAAAACGACGAGTTGGGGACGAACGTCATGTTAGTCGCGTCGCCTTTTTTTGGGTGGACTTGTCTCTTGGGTCTTTTTCCTCTTGGGTGGGCTTGTCTCTTTCCTCTTGGGTGGTTGGAGAGACGTCACGTCACCACGAGCAATCCAACTATTGTACTTGTCGGGCCAGCCTTTCCACTTGACCAACCATCGATCTTTTTGTCGCTTAAGTACCTTTTCGATGCGAAACACGTCGGACACATGGACTTTTTGTAAATCCTCTTCATAAAACGTGCCTTGGACCGGGGTATCATCCCATTCGCGAATCTTATAGGTGGGCACCGGGCCCGGGATCACACGATGCACCACAAACACTTCTTCGGTCCAACCAGGTAAATAACCTTTTTCAAAGGTGCGATGAATCTTGTTCAGACGCACCCGATCGCCTACGTTGAATTTAGGTTTTTTCTGGCTTTTCCCTCGTGGGCCGTACAATCGTTTCCACACGGCTTCTTCGTTGTCCCATGTCACGTCTTGAGGGGCCATGCCAATACTTCGATGCCGAGTGGCATTGTACCCTTGCACCAACTCGGGTAAGACATCGTCAAAGCGTAAGGTGTTGGCCGCGGTGAAATAGCGGTACAACCGTTCTTTCAAGGTGCGGTTAAATCGTTCCACCACACTGGCCTTCGCATCCCCTTCCGTGGAAAAATGGTGAATGCCTTGCTCGTCGAGCCATCGTTGAAACGTCCGGTTGTAAAATTCTTTCCCTCGATCCGTTTGCAATCGGTTGGGGTGTCGTCGTCCTTGTTTCACAATCTTGTCAAAGGCATGGACCAAGGCGACCCCGGTTTTGTCTTTCAAGGGTTGCACCCACGCGTATTTGGACAACACATCCACGACCGTCAGTAAATAGCGTAGACCCCGATTATATTTGGCCAACGGTTGCACTTCGACTAAATCCGCCACCCATTGATCGTCTAACCCTCCCACCACCACGGGCACCGTGGGAAAACGACGACGCCGCGGTTTATGTAACGTGTAGGCCAAATCCCGTTCCAAAACCCGTTAGACTTGTTTCAACGGGAGACGATGGGCTTTGGCAAACCGTTGCACGCCTCCTAAACTGCCGGGGGCCCGAGGATCGTGGTAACGATTCAACCATGCTTGGGAGACCTTTTTCTTTCGAGGGGCCATACGTTCCGGCATTCATCCCATAAGGTCGGTATGGAAGGGATGGTGTCGGGATGCGCCTTTTGAATGATTCGATACCATCGCCACGCGTTCGGGTGGGCTTTTAACCACAAGACAAACACCACCCATCGATACAGGTTACGGTCGACGTGGGTTTCTTCAAAGATCTGGAGAGGATGCGTGTCCTCGGGACATGGGGGAATAGGGATGTTGGCCCCGGGTTGGTGATCATATAACACTTGGCACAGGGATTGATGACACTGCCATTGCACCCGAGACAAGACAGACTCCCACGCATAAGACATCCACACAGCAGACTCCATGGTCACACTACTCCTAAAACATTTTTATTCGTTCTCCTTTATACATTAAAAGAGACCGTCATATGCGACCGCCTCGAGGCTTTTCTGCCAGTTCTCGACACTGTCACTGTACTTGGGGGGTGGTGGCGCTGGGGCTACCATCATTTCTTGACGGTTCTTGAGCTCTTGAATTTCTCGTAGCAATTGTTTCTCATAGTCTGTCAGGGATCGGTCCTCTTTCCTTCGAGGGGGCGGGCCAGGGATGTCCACGCCACGCTTGGGATACCCTTGTGCATCACGGGTGGATAACGGGGGTTCGGCCAGTGCGTCGGCTTTCTTGGGGGGATGGTCATGAAACCAACTCCAGTACTTGGGACCCAACGGTTGATCGGCCCATCGGAAGAAGCCACACTTTTTCTTGGAACAATTCAGAAACAAGCGATCGGGGTTCTGGGTGGAATGGCTCTGTTGTAGCGTGGCGGGTTCACGGCAAAAGCATTGCAAACAAGTCCACATGTCCAGCACTTCTGCGTGAGGTTGACTATACACGGCTTTCATATAGTCGGGGGCTTGATCTTGCCCACAAAACAGCAAACAGGGTTGGATGGGACATTTCACATACTTCCATCCCTTTTGAGATTCTCGTACCTCCAAACGCACATCATGGCAAGGACATACCAAATAGTCCACCGACTTTCTTTCATTGTCCTCCGCAGTGTCATACATGGTCGTCAATGCTGGTGTCGATTGCTCCACCATGTCATTCAATTCTTTCATCATGTCTTCCACCGCAGCTCGGGTGTCTTCCACCACCTCGCGCACCACCGGATCACAGTCCACATTCTCTTTCTTTTTCTTCTTCCCCGCAGGGTGGACGCTTTGCTTTCTCTTCCGATCGACAGACATCGTGCTCACGATTTTCACCCACCCACCCATGCCTTTTTATACCTTGGACCCTTGGCTCTCATTGGTCAGCTTCTCATGACCCTATAAGGACCTCTCCTGTTCTCATTGGTCAGCTTTTTCCTATCCAAATAAGGACCTCTTGTCTTCCCATTGGTCAGGTGTCTCTATTTAAGACGGCCCCCGCGTTCCCTGAGTCGTCATTCTCAAAGCAATGCCGCCCGACATCGACATGATCGGAGAACAAGATCTCGACGCCTTGGAACTGCAAGTGGGCTATGGCCATGTGGTGTACACCGGGGGCGCCAAAGGTACCGACGAACTCGTCGAACAACTGGGTAAACAGTTTGGGATGCAAGTCGAAGTGCTTGTCCCCCCGAACCATCCTCGAGCCACTTTCATCACCCCGTCCACCGTGGAAGTCCTCATGCTAGCCAACCCGCATCTTCACCAAGCGGCGGAGAAACTAGGAAAACAAATGCCTAGTCATTTTTACACCCTGCAATTGCTGCAACGCAATTATCAAATTGCCAAGAAAGCCCATACCCTCTATGCCTTTGGCATTTTGGAACAGGATCATAAACGCGTGAAAGGGGGCACCGGTTGGACCGTGCAATTGGCCATGGATCAAGGCAAACCCGTCTACCTGTTTGACATCCCCAGTCAATCATGGTACCGCTCGGACCATTACTACCAAGTCAACGAGAATGCCGCCACCCTGGTCACTGGCAGTCAATTTGTCCCTTGGGGACCTAAAAAGCCCACCCTTCATCAAAGCAGTGCTATCGTGGGATCCCGGGATGTGGACAACCAAACCCGAGCAGAAATTCAAGCCTTATTCAACCGCACCTTCTGTCTACCCGAGAACATTGATCAATTACGCCTGGAGCTCGAAGACTTTCATTTGTAATGTTTTAGTTTTTATTTTTTTCAATCTGTACATAGCCATTTTTTAGTTTTTACTTTTCCACTTTTTAGTTTTTCCAATTGTAAATAGGAACGCCCCACCCGCGTGGCAACAACACGAACAACCATTTGTAAAAAAACATCCACTCTTTTTAATTAAAATTTTAAAAAACTGACAACACTGGTTTTGCACGTTCATCATAAATAATGTCTCTTGACTCACATGCGTCTTGACTCACAATAAAAACAACTCAACAGGAATAAAAATGTTCAATGTTCTAAACAGCGTTGGACTGCAGCCATCACTTCCCTTTCCATATCCTCGAGTCGTTTCAGTTCGTCCCTTTGCTTTAGCATTTCTTTGAAAAAATGCGAGACTGTGTCCCGTTGGTCCTCTTTCTGGATTCGCGGCAAGTGGTCCGCCAAGTACCCGTCCAGCGAAAAAAGTGGGAGATTTTTATCTGTAAAAGCCGCCGAATGGATGTTTTGAAAACAGCGAAAGCTTAACACGAGGTAAGTGTTGTTTTTTTGCTGCCGGCTAAAAATATTTGTTTAAGTGTTTAGCCTGTTTTTCCCACAACGACGAACTTTTCGATTAAAAAACACTGTGTGTTATAATACTTGTTTACTAGTTTTGTTTTTTCCAATGAATCTATTTTTTTTTTGTCGCCTCGAAAAACCTTGGCGAACCATCGCGGTTCTGTTTAGCTCGCAATGTTTTCCCATTCCCCGCGTTGTTGTGAAACTCTGCTTCTGATCGGCTGATACTTTGACCATGGCCTTGGACCTTGACCATGGCCTGACTGGGACTGACCAATCACAACCAATCCTAACCAAATAAGGTCATACTGTTTAGCTATATAAGCAGCAAAATTACCCCCGAACTTTCTTTATTTCAAGATGGAGGAAGGCAAGGGGAGATTTACGACAGTTTTTTCACAGATTTATTCATCGCTTTACCCCAGCAACCCTCGGCTTTACAAACAAAACGATGACAGCTAAGATTTCAGCGAAAAAAGTGGGAGATTTTTATCTGTAAAAGCCGCCGAATGGATGTTTTGAAAACAGCGAAAGCTTCACACGAGGTAAGTGTTGTATTTTGCTGCCAGCAAAAAATATTTGTCGAGGTGTTTTTTACGACCAACTTTGTGATTAAAAAACCACTGTGTCTTATAATACTCGTTGTTTTTCCAATGGCTCTATTTTTTGTCGCCTCGAAAGAAAATTGGAACACCGACGCGGTTCTGTTTAGTTCGCAATGTTTTCCTATGCCCCCGCGTGAAACTTTTCTACCCGAAAGACTATTTGATTTATTTTTACTCACTCTCTGTATTTCTTTTTTCCACAGTCCAACGATGTGCTGACTGTAACGCGGTGAGACAAACGAGATGACAACTCGCATTTTCGCCGAGAAGAAAGCGAGAGGCTTTTTAAAAACAACAACAACAACAAGCAAACCTCCACGCAAAGTAAGCATCATTGTTTTCTTACTGTCAGCTAAAAAAATATATAGATTTAGTCAAGCCTAAAAGCGGAACTCCATATCTACCGGTTACCATCGGCCGCCTATAAATTCTTCAGAATTAATCTTGTTTACTGTTATTAACTTAGGTACTTGACCTCGTTAATTACTGTATAGTTTTATTATGCGTATCATTTTAGTATAAGCTTAGAGTTATAATTCTGTTTCGTGATTCAAGCAAATCTAGTTTATCTATTTGTGCTTTCACTTTAAGTTCGCTAGGCAAATTCATTTAATCGTTTATCGGCATTTTTCGTTTGTTTTGATTGCTGTTATTTTATTTGTCGCTTTGTATTTTGTAATTGGAGACGCGTGTTCGCTTCGAAACTACTAGAAATTCTCTTTTGGTTTTGTTTACAGATTATTGCACAGTGTTGCACACATTTGACACATTTTGTCGTAAATTCAATCTGTTTACTGTGAATAAATTTGATCCTGTCTTACAACTGTCAATTGGAAAGCTATGTTCTTCTAATTCTGTTTGGCAATCGGATGCGCTTCATTCGTTTTAAAATACAAGGGTCATGCTTTAGGTCAGAATTATTTGTTCGCAAATTAGTACTTTTCTGATCGACTTATACTCTTTCCCAGGGCGCGTGTTCCATGACATTTGAACTTTGGACTCCGTGCCGCTGCCTGGCTTGCATAGTTCGTCATCTCTACCAGGTGCCTTTCTTCATGGAAACAGGCCTCCAGAACCTCGTCGCCCAGATTGGACTTTGGACCCGTACAGGAACACCAAAAACCATGACCCCCTACGGTGGGGCGTTTGGACTTTGGACTTTTTTCCACTTCTTGTCAAACAAAATCAATAAAAACATGTTCCATGGCACTTCCTGTGTGGTTTTCTCTGAGCCCGCGATCCCTTTTTGGCCCACTGGTCAGCGGTTTCCCACCCTAGCCACAGGCCTATTCTCCTACGTCATGTAAGCGTCACGAGAGGTGAAATAACCCACGCGCATGCGTCCTCAATTTACCTGAACCATCCCGTTGCTAGGGACGCATTGACCTTTAGACCCCTTCTTGTTGCTAGGGGCACACGTGATATCCATGAGCCTTTGCGAGCTCTATTTTTTCCACCAATCACAAGCCACCATTTTGGTCAGGTGATCGTTCTCGACCAATCACAATGCAACATGCAAACGAGGCTAAATTCCCCAGGTGAGCCTACATTACTACTGTTCGGTATTATCATAAATATTAAGAATCTCATTCTGATAGATTGTAACATTTCGGATATTCTCCCGAGAAATTGGATCGAACTCCCTCAAAATTTCTTGTATTTTTCTCCCCCTTCTTTTACGAGGAGGAGCAGTCGGTTGAAAAGGTTTAGGAAGTAAGGGCTTATCTAAACTCTTCTCCACTTTCTCAGAAATAGGTTCATCCAATATGCTCTGACTAATTTTTCGAACAGCAGGAGCGTTCTCTGCAAGTAATTGCTCTAAAGCTTTTAACGTTGCTGGATCAAGTTCTTTCAAAAGTTCTTCAATGTTTAGGTTAAGTACAGACATTGCAACTTGGATATAACAAAGATATGTAATGCTCTAATTGAGAAGCTTTTTGATATAATACAAGATTTGTGATTATCTAATTGAAAGAATTTTTTAAAATAATACGAGATGCTTCGCTTTAAAATTTTCTTCTTTTTTGTACGCTGAGTGGTTTAACAAAGAAAAATACGGGTGTAGGAATGAGGTGGTATTTGTCAACTAGCGACATTACTACTAATGGTTTCAAATTACTGGACTGAGAAGAGCCTACCAAATCACCAATTTTAAATCCGTGAACAGTGGACTAGGACGGTTTGAACGGTTTACTCGAAGGTTAACATTGCATGAGGAATTTAGGCCATGAAAAAAATTCGCAGCATGTATTCATTAAAAGCGTTATTTGACACGAATCATTTCTGTCAGCAATGTAAAGAATTATATCAACACGTGCGGTCGGCATGTGTCCGTGCGGTTATTTAACAGCGTGACATACATTAAGATTATGAGAAAAGCAATCACGTCGTAAAGCAAAAATGTTTACAAGAAAGAACGAGCGCAGTCAGCGTAAGTGCGGGAATTTTAAGGTTAGTATTAGTCTGATTTTTGGTTAACCTTCTTCTGGCTCTGTCGAATCCCAACAACAGAAAGGGTTTAAGTTGCACGATTTGTCACCATACGCCAGCAAACGAGACCCAAAACAGAACCAGAGACTTACTCAGTCTTGTCACGCCGTTTGTAATGATGTTCGTCGTTTCAGTTTTATGATATTTTTCTTTGCTAGACCGCCACCACAGTCCTTTGTGGCACTCAAAACCGGGTGATTTTAGTAGATTTTCCTGGGCAGGCTGTCAAAACAGAATCATAATTTTGTGTGAGAATTATCTGGCGGGAATTTATTATTTATTTACGTAAGCCTGCAAATTCTCCTCGATGCCTGTTAGAAAGTTGCGCATATTAATTTGCTTTACTAAGTTGCGTTGATTTGTATGTAGGTCGAGCAAAGAACCCGACATCGATCAGTTTTTATACTAAGGCTATTGATTTTTATGTGAAGAAATGTATGTCAGAGGACGCATGGGACGTGGCGCTTTCATGACTCCGATTATAATTTATTCGAGCTACACTGGTATCATGTATTAACATTCCCCAGCTTTACTGAGTTTTCCTTTGATATTTTACTTACTGTATTTCAAGTATAGAAGGTTTTCAACCTAATTATTGTAGCGACATCTTGGGTAATACCAGGTTTTCTTCAAAACATGATATTGCATTTGTGTTTTGCGTGTAACACAATGCTGGCGGGAAATATGAGGTTTTGAAAATCGTTGCGTCTTAACGACGTGACCGACCTAGGATGCTATGGAATCGAGACAAAAAGAGACAAGAGGCCTTTGGTAAGTAGCAATCATAATTACGATTTTGTACATACCTTGAGTTATTCTGATTTCCTTAGATAAACTTGATCGCTATCATTGCGCCTTAGCTTATTCAGTTTTCCTTGGGTAGAATATGCCTGGAAGCGTTAAAGAATCTGACCCACCCAGTTTGCAACGCGCGCTTCTATTATTGTTATCATCCGGGACACCGTTGTATTCTTCCCATATTTGGGTATAGCTTTCATTGTCCTTCAGCGCGCGAGATTCTGCTCATCGAGATGGCGGAAAGGATGCAACTGGAAGTGAGCGATACGAAGAAGCTCTAAATATCACTGGCGACAATTTAAGTGGAGATGAATACGCAGAACGTCCTGCTGTAAATGCTTACGGATCGCCAGTGAACGTGAGCGGAATCGAACCACGGCTCGCCGTGATTCAGTCGCCGGACCAAGCAGCGCTGTTGTCGCTCGTGTGGTAAGAAATCATCCCAGCTTTACATTTATCCGCTTCAACATAAGAATCTGCAGTTCTGCCGATGTTTATTTTTAAAACTAAAACGAGACTGGCTCTGATATTGTAGGTTTGCCGCTGCAAAAACACATGTAGCCGAAACAAGAGTGCGAGGTCGACAGCCTGCCCGTGTTGGAATGCCGACTCCAAATGCACGTCAAGTTGTCAGTGTGGAACGAGCAAAGCTGCCTGCAAAAATAGGGCCGTTGAAGTCCAGCCTGTATTCAACAACCCGAGTGCATATGCATCCCACCGAAGAGCTGCAGAAGAGTCCGAGAATGAAATAAAGGTAAACATTAGTTTAGTAGAAATTATCGCAAGCAAGTGAGAAAAATTGGCACTTGTTGAGTAGTAATAGGTGAATTCGACAAATACCACCTCATTCCTACACCCGTATTTTCCTCTTTTAAACCACCCAGCGTACAAATCGAAGAAAAAACCAGTTAACAAAGCGAAGCATAACCGGACACGAACAAATATTAACCGAGCCGGCGCACAAACGATTAAATATTCAGAGATAACCCACGCTAGACTGAAAAAAAATATATTTCCAATCCGATTAGAGATTTGTGTATCTTTGGTATATAAATACAATTTGAGATCGATGGCTGCCGGATTCAACAACGATGCAAACAACTGTCAGCTTACCGAAGCCATGCAAAGCCTACCGCCTGAGCTACGTGAGATAATTTACAAACATTACCTCGCCATAAAACTGAGAGAGCGAGCGGCTTTGGGTTGGGACCTGGTTCACGATGAGCTTTCAATACAACCTTTCTGTCCTGAAAGGCAGCGGCTTGTGCATATACTGGTGTGTATAGCCTATGGGCACTGTTGTCGGGGAGGGTGTTGTTGCCCTTGTTATGAACAAGAAGGAATCTTTCATGTACCAACCATCCCCTGCCCCCCGCTTTGGGATATTACCTTAGTCAAGCTATGCACTGTTATATGGGGAGTGGAAGAAGAAAGTCTTGACCACATGTTTCCCAAGTTGTGTTAACAGGCGGCGCGTGACTTCGCGGTCCAGTGAAGCCGTAATCAATATACACAGACATGATTACATTAGATCGAAATCAAAATATTCATTGCCAGAAGACTCGGATCTTTTGAGACCTCTTTTGAAGACAAATTGAGAAGAATTGTCTTCTAGCAGGTCTTCAGCAAGGCGTTTAGGGGCCCACACACGAAAGTCATCTCCATTCTTTGTTTCTAAAGTTAAAATAGCTGAATTTCCAAACTTACCTCTCCGGTGTGAAACATTTTTAATATTGTACACAGCGTCTGAAATATCCCGCCATTTTAAAATTTCTTTTCTTTGAAAGCTTTCCTCTGTTGGCCAGTCTTGTGAGATCGCTTGTTGATCTGTACAGACATCCATAGTAAGATACATTGAAGATAGATTACAAACAAAATTTTTTCTTCGAAAACCGCGGTACAACTTTTCATAGCCATAATGTTTCTTGTGGTAATAAGCATATAAATCTTTCATTTTTTTAACTTTCTCTTTAGAAAGTGTTTGGTCGATATGGTTGAATTCGAAAATATCCCGCATTGTAATATATAATAAATGAAAAAATTTTGTGGAAAGTGATCACGCACTTGTTTGATACTCGATAAGAAGTATAATTGCGCTGTAACTTTTCCAAATGTCGGCACCCATATTTAGTTCTGTTGCCAAAATTCCGGACGAAGGCATTTGAAAGAATTTGGGTTTATCGTCTGATACCACCCACTCTTTGCTGAGGTAAAAATTCTTGAAGAGCACAGATTTCCAGTAAAAAAACTCCGCAAAGATGATTGGAGTTTTAAAGATATTCTTTTGTGTTTATTTATATTGACATCAGAACTCGAAGGAGGGTTTATAGAGCGCATGCAATAGACATCAATGCTTTTCAAAATCGCTCCATCCGGCAATGAAATTATTTCGGCGCCATTTAAACAAATTTGTTGTCCTCTTTTTTCGAATTCAAAAAACCTTTTATGTGGTGAATGGAAGAGCGTAGTAGGTGTCCGTTTAAAGAAAGGTATGTTTGCATTACCATTTGCCCATTTTCAATAACAAAGGCGGTGTCGTAGACACTTGGATCAACGTTTGAAATTGTTTCTTTAACACCATAAACAATTAGATGACCAATTTTTATTAATGATGGATTACGGACCGTGCCGTGCAGATCGAGATATATGTATTGCGGGGGTGAACTACCCCATCTGTGAAAATGGATAACTGTTTTGGTGTACTCTTCGAATGTTTTGGTTGTATGATTAGAAATTGAAATCGTCGTGGCTTGTGGTGTTACACTCACCTCATTCATTTCTGGTGGAAACCATTCAACAACCATAGTGAAGTAACCGACCGGAAGTTTATATAGGTTAAAACCGAGGCGTGACTGGTACTGGTTGGGTGAGCCTTTTTCAAACAGGAGTTTGAGAAAGTAAGCTTTTTTATTTATTTGATGTGGAGACTCGGGAAAATCTTTGATACCCAAAACCTCAATGTTGTTTTCACTCGAAGATTCATCACTGTTTTCCATCAAGTATCTGAAGACGTCCTTTTTTTGTGTCGAGCTAGTGATATGGGATTCATGAATTGATTGACTGACAAGGTCTCTCATAGATGTTATTTCACTTTGCATAAAATCAACATTAACTGCGGATTTCAGATCTTTGCCATCGGTGTGTAAGTTGACAATTGTATTATTATTTAAGTTTAAGTCTCCAGTCATACTGCTTGTGCCATCAAATTTGAGAAACTTTTTTGTGTTAGATCTTCAATTCTGTAGTTAACAAACTCGACACATGCGGCGTCTCTCTTGTTTGATGGAAGATTAAGATTAGTAATTGAATGATTTTTCATGTCAATATCAACTTCTTTATCCAGTTTTTTTACATGCTGATTATCGACATACTTTTTGTTTGTGGCTTGATCTACTTGTTCTGGGTCTTTTACGTTGTAGATTGTATTATTATTCATAGTAATGCTTGCTTCCATTTTCCCACCTTCTTTTTTTGAAAGAAAGATATTTCTCGTGTCTTGATAGTTTATTACCTTTGTCAGATCACCGTGGATAGGATAAGGCTTGCTTTTTAATCGCAAAATATCGTACTTATTTTGCATGTCAATATCAGCAGAACCGCTTGCATCACCCTGAGGCCCAGGATCACCTTTTTCGCCTTTTGGACCCTGGGGTCCTTGTGGTCCTTTCTGACCTTGGGGACCAATCATACCTCGTGGTCCCGCTGGGCCTTTGTCACCCTTCGGTCCAGGAGGACCCCTTGGGCCAGGAGGACCGGTCGTTTGACTTGTTGTTTGGCTTGTTTCGCTTTTTTGGCTGTTAATGCACCCCATTATATATCTTCGTCAAAATTTTTCTTTATTATTTTTTGAGGCTTATCATAATAAAAGAAAGAATATTTTTTATCAGTGGCGCGATCTAACATGGTATGATCAACACCTATCTCGTCCGCAATCCGCTTGTTTTCTCGTGGAAGAAATCTGAAAATACAAAAATGACTGCAGTTATCACGGATGTTTTTCGGCACCTTGTAGAAGGTTTGAGTGAGGTAAATAACGCAGCAGTTTCTGTGCCGCCCGTTGATAAGATAATTAATGATGCTGTTTTGGTTGCTTTCACAAACAAGATCATCAAAAACAACAATTTTTTGGTTGTCCACCGGTAGCTCTTCAGGGGAATAATTTCATCACCTGGAGCCTCGATGACCTCGTAACCAGCCTTGGGGTTGATTCGTTCAGCAAAGTCTTTCAAAAGATCCTGGTATTTGTTCTGGTGCAGGTTTTTTGAAAAGAGGTAAATTTTATCAAACACTAACAACTTATATAGCATATGCAGTAATATGTTTGATTTGCAAGAATTACTGGGTCCACAAATCAGCATCCGGAAAACATCGGCTGGTATGCAAGGGTGGCCCTGCATGTAACTACTTTTGGAAAAAGCTCGGTCGTAATTTGGAATCTTCATTTTTTTTTTGTATCTCTATATAATCACACTGAAAATGTCATAACCAAAATGGAAAAAAAATGGCAAAGGAAAAAACGGCCATCGATCAACAAACACAAGACGTTCACCAAAAATTTAGAATGGATAAAATTAACAAAGAGTTTAGTCAGCTTTCAGGAGAAGAGCTTTTGAAACCTATTACAAAAAGGCTTGATGAAAAGAGCAGCACCACTGCGGAAGAGGTGCAGGAAGAGGAAAAGGAAGGTCCTGATTACACAATGGATGAATTTGACGAAATTAACCCTTTTGGTGATGAATTCAGACCGGATGCACCTACACCAGCACCATAACCACCACCAACACCAACACCACCACCAACACCACCAACACCACCAACACCACCACCCCCGTATCAAGAATTTGATGGTGATTTTCCACCACCACCCCCACCCCCACCGTTGATGGAAGAACCGGTGATGCCGGGACCGACTAAGACAAAAATTTCAACAAAAAAAAGTTTATCAACCCTGTTGGGAACGATCAATCAGCTGCTCACGAAATAAGGAGATGACCCCACTTACAGAGTGAAAAAAAAAGATTCTGACTTATATGGTAAAACCGCGGAGGATCTCAGAAAAATAAGAGATTCAATTTATGCACAGAAAGAGTCAACAAAAAAAGCATCTCTTGAGAAACTGTTACAGGAGGGAAAGCATAGACTAAAGTCGACTCCCCCACGCAAAAGAGAAATTCCTCCAACCCCTTTGGAAAAAGCTGTCATGAGCCGAAGACCTTTCGTTGAGCTTTCAGACAATGAAGAGGACTTTTCTGAACAGGATTGGGCAACTGAAGGAAGCGGCATCGGTGATGAAGCTGAAAAATTGATCAACCAACTTTATGTGAGTTTAGGATCGATAAAAGCAGGAAACAACTCAATACAACTAAAAAATCAGGTATTTTCTCTGCTTGATTCACTTGTTGACCTTGGTGAAATCGACGAAAAGCAAAAGAAAAAAATTGTTCGTAACTGTGTAGACCAATAATGTCCTTCGATCTTCTACTTGACTCGAACCTCGCAAAACTACAAAGTAACGGAGAACGGAACGTTTCACATGATTTCACAATTACTTTTCCATCTCCAAATTAGTTAGATTCAGGAAACGATAGAGCCGCGCTGGACGAACTTATCACAATGAGCTACTCATGGTACAACATAGATGCCTCTTTTGATAATAACAAAATTCGCTGGAGAAAGAAAACTGAAGCGTGGCAGACCTTAACTTTTCCTAACGGAATGTATGATTACAAAGACATCAACCTTTTTCTTCAGAAACACACCGGTAAAGTAGACCCGAAAGACGAAGACAGTGCTTTCATTTTCAATCTGTATTTCGATCTGACAATTTACAGGTTGTCATTTTGATGCATGAAGATTATGAGCTTGACTTGTCTCAAGGATCTTTCTCTGAATTGCTTGGTTATGGGAAAAGTATCTTGAGTGGAGATAGTGTCGGAAGAAAAGTTCCAAATATCACAAGAGGCGTTGATTGGGTGTTTATCCACTGCGATCTGATCAGCCGGATGTCAAACAATGTTCCAAGCGATGTCATATACTCTTTTTCAACAGTAAATCTTCAAGTCAGTTATCCATTTCAAAAAGTACCGCGTCGGATTAAGTGGCATCCTGTGAACAAAAGCGTAATTGATTCAATAAGGATTCGTGTGACGGACGGAAGAGGCAATCCCCCGGGTCTTAATGGGATAGACGTTGCGCTTAGCATAATGATTGAAAAAGAGTAAGTATTTTGTTGGCATAAATATACAACCATGAATCACCCGAGCGAGTGGGCAAGATTTTTTGACGAAAACGCCGGAAGGTATCGATATAAACACAAGGGGTCGGGTGTGATCCGTGACACCCTTATAACCATTGGCAAAACATTTACAGGCACTGTAAAGAATGTGTCAAAGACAGCCGCCGAAAAAGCCCCAAAAACAATCGCTGAAAAAACGGGGCAGAAAGTTGGTGAACTTGCTGTCGAAAAAGGTTCAAAACAAATACGAAAACTACTGCAAGGGCGAAAACAAAAACCGGTATCGCAGGATGCAAAAAAGCAACTTGCAAACATTTTGCAAAACCGAGTGCCAAAAAAATCAGACGACGCTCTTGTGAAATTAAATCGAATTTTGGCAAAAGAAATTTAATCGCAGAAATTTTTTCTCTTAATATAAAAGATTGTTCACATGTTCAGAACTCAACCATACCTCGAGAAGACTACATACATCCAAGTAAATTTATACACCCCGCTCACCTTCCCTGGAAATAACCAAACTCAAAACAGGTCGGGCCACAAATTTACCGTAAGAGACCGGGACAATTTTTATGACTGGTACAACGCTTATTTCCACGTCGATTTTAAGTTTGAGGCCGTGGCAAATGGAGCAAACATTGGCGCTGACACTGAATCAGCACCGATCAACGGTTCTTTCTCGTTGATCAGAAGTTTGAGTCTTAAAACAGCGGGGAAAACTCTGTACGCGGCGAAAACATCCACAAGGTTATTTTCATCAAAAACCTTCCTGATATCTTGACTCTGACGCCACCACAGCGACTGATAACAATGCAACGAACGTTGGAATACGGGCAAGGGCGCTTCTATCACATGAAGGTGAGATAGTTCAGACCATTATCCCTTTGAACCGATACTCCTTCTTCGAAGGTCTTTCCGACAGGCTGCTGCCACCGATGTAACTTGAGTTTGAAATTGTTCTGCAAGACGACAGAGAAATGATTTTCCAAAACGATGGAACAGCTCGAAGGATTGTTGTCCGTAAATTGGAGTTGTGGGTCCCACAATTACAGTTAACTGGTAAAGGGGAGACCCTGGCCAATGAAAATTTCTTGCAGCCAACCCAATGGAAATACTTAAAAGAAGTTTTGCATCTGAGCAGCTCCCGAAGGGATGCGAATGGTACGTGGTTGATTACCCCTGGGGTAAAAAACCCCAAGCATGTCTTTGTAGTCCTTCAACAAACTCGGAAACAAAATGCTTACACGCTAAATCCTTACCTCTTTGACACATTTGATATCGATGGTGATAACTCGGCAAGATTAGCCACTTGCCGCCTTCAGTACGGCACAAGCTTTTACCCTGAGCTTGATTACGACCATGACTTTAAAATAAGAATTTTCAGATACGGAAGGAACGACTACAACACCGGCGTTCAGCTGCAGCTCGCCAACTTTCAGAAGTTATACCCAATTATCTACTTTGATCTACGAAATACCAAAGAAAGTGTGACAGGCGACCCCAAAAAGTTCGAATTCCATTACGGACTAAACGAAGCCGCTAACGCTCAAGATTACACAATCTTCGCCGTGGTTTTGAATGAAGAAGAATTTGTGCTGAAGCAAATTGGTAATGAGCTTGTCGCCGTCTAGACAAAATAAAAAAATTCTGAATATAATATACACGCACCATGAGCCCAACGTATCATCCATATGAAATCGCACTGACTGATGGTCAGAAAAAGAAACTTCAAAAATCTTATGTTTCGAAGACAGCTGTTACTCTGAGAGTTAAACCGGGCCAAATTGGGCGCGGTGACGAACTCCTTCTCACTGCTACTCAAATCTCGCGTCTGAAGAAAACTGCAGCGGCAGGGAAAGGGCTTGAGCTAAAATTAAGCCAGACCCAGATTCAAAATACTGCGCAGCGTGGTGGAAGTTTGTTTTCTGCTATGCTAGGTTTGGCACGACCTTTGATAAAGCCAGCCCTTGGGGCATTAGCTAGTGCAGGTTTGAGTTTCGGTGCTGAAAAGGTGCTGAAAAAGATATTCGGAAAGGGTTTTGGGCAGAAGGAAATTGAGCTTTATAAACTTGTCCAGCAAATGACTCGTACTCAGAAACAGGCGGCGGAACAATATCTTGTTTCAAAAGGTTTTGTGATGGGAGGTGCAGCACAGTACGGCGGCTTCCTTGGTATGTTGGCGTCTATCGGAGTACCATTGGCCATTGATTTAGTCCGAAAAATAATCGGAAAAGGTCTGCAAACTCAACCACCACGCTCACGACCAAGACGAGCACCCCCCTACCCCCACCTCCGAAAAAGGGAGGAGGAATGCAAATTCGACCCCCACCTTTCTTCGGAACTTGGGATGATTATTTGAAAAAAAAATAAAGTTTGAAGATAAACCTCTATCCAACATAGACCTCAGAAAATGGTGCGATTATTTGCGCATCCCCATCAAAGGTATTTTTAGCAGAAACGAAACAAAACCCCTGTTTCATTCTCCATGTATTATCAACTTGGATGATTTCGGAAGTTTGGGAACTCATTGGGTGTGTTGTTGGCGTGCCAAAAATGGTACGTACGAGTATTTTGATTCATTTGGGCTTCCGCCACCTTTGGAATGGGAAAAAGAAATGTCAATGCACGGAATCAAACATTTTTCAGAAATGATAACCAAATTCAATGGGAACAAAGTGTGAGATGTGGTTACTACTGCCTTCTCTTTTTAAACGAAAGAAACAAAGGCACCAGTTTCGTCGATATTTTGAAAATGTTCACCGATGATGTCCTTCAAAACGAACACATCGTAAAGAATTATTTTTCATAAGATATATACAATGGAGGTGTGCTGTGTGAAAGAAAAGCGGCACACACCCAATGTGCAGGGAAGTGAAAAGGTTGTAATCACAAAGAACAATCGAAAACTCTTAAGGGAAAATGCGCTAGTTGCGGAATAACGAAAACACGTTTTATGCCGGGAAACTAGGTGAGCCCTCCCAAGCGGAGGGCAGTGGTATATTTGGCGACGTTGCCATGGCGGTGGGTAATCTAGCTATAACAAAAGGGATCCCATTTCTGCGAAAAAAAAGTTTTGAAGCTGGACGATATTACGCTTCTGAAGCTATGAGAGACCCCACACTGCAAAAGAAAGCAATAAATTACACGCTGAACAAAGCCCGCCCAGTCATTGAAAAAGTTGGTAGTGAAATGTTAGATCAACTTTCAACTAAAGTTCGACCAAACCTACGTTACAAAACTGACAGACCTGATTTAGATGGGGCTGGGTTTGATATACATGCAGCGATAGGAAAATTTCCTAAACCAAAACAGGGTTGGATATTACCTGGACATAGTTATACAGGGCCATACAATCCCCTTGAACAGCAGGTAAACTTCGATCCAGAAACGGGTAAAATTCTGGAAATATATCAACCACCAACAGGTGCAACAGACGCAATCGCAATGCAACATGACGTGGACTATGGTGTTTGTTCGAACCGAAGCAAAAAATACGGTGAAAATGAAAAAAATGGCAAACACAAAGCGGACAAAAAAATGGTGAAGGCTCTTGACGCAGTTCCGTTGAAACAAAGGCAGTGGGGTCATGCGGCTGCGAGGAACACAATTAATTTAAAACAAAAGTTGGGATTGGGCTTGAAGTAGTGCTCCACCACTTTTCAAACTCCTGTTTTGCGTGCCGCCTGCTTGCAAAGGTTTTAGAAAGGTGATGAGAAATAGATTCTATGATTTCTTTTTTCTGGGGCCAACATTCAGAAGGTACCATTTCTAAATAATTGTACAGAAAACAGGGGTAGTTCACTGACTTGCTGGTTATCTCCTGAAATTGAGCAATAACCTTACCCAAAAAAACGATCTCGCTGAAAGAAAACATTTTTTCAATATTCCATTTCCGAAAAACATTTTTTAAATGAATATTATTCGTAAGAGGCGCAGTGGAACTTCTTCCCCGATTTTCTTCTTGGAACTGTTCATCATCATCACATTCAAACACTCTACAACATTTTGGACATTCACGACAAAACTCACTCACCACATAAACTAATTGCTCCTCGCATCAAGGACAACGATTAATCCTTTTTGATAATGGGCATAAATCTATTTCATTTCTTTTTTGCAATATTTCTTGCATCGTTTTTGACGAAATTTTCACACCTTGCAAACAACCAAACGGGTCGTCCATTTTTTATTTGTATGGTATACAATGAGCGCGCGCATTTTCAATAGGTTGTCAAAAATTTAGTACAGCCCGCAAGGGTATTGGAAAGGGTTTGCAGCTATTAAGAAATTAGCCCAGGCAGCGAAAGTCTCGGAAGATGTGGCTCGAAACTGGTTGATAAAGCAAGTTCTTTGGCAGGTTTATTTACCAGCCCCACGTTACATTCCAAGACCGAAATTTGATGTTCCTGTTCCAAACAAAGTTCACCAAGCCGATCTTCTGTATCTCCCACACGATCGCCCACCACGCTCCCGTAAAACTTTCAAATATGCTCTCACAGTGGTAGATGTGGCCTCTCGATACAAAGAGGCCGAACCGTTGGCCACAAAAGAGGCCAAAGAAGTCGCAGCTGCTCTGGAACGGATTTATAATCGTAGTCCTTTGAAGTGGCCGAAACTGCTTCAGGTCGATCCTGGTCGTGAGTTTATGGGCGCTGTGAATCAACTGCTTTCGAAACATAATGTCGAGATTAGACGCGGCCGTGTGGATATTCACCGTGATCAAGCTATCGTTGAAAGATTCAACCGCACCCTGGCTGAACGACTGTTTGAACACCAATATGGGGTTGAAATGCGCCTCCCAGACAACAAAAGATCGACTGAATGGGTGGTCCGACTGCCCGCTGTTATTTCAGCTTTGAATAAAGAAGTCACTCGACTGACCGGTCAGAAACCTGTTGAAGCCATCAAAGAGAAAACTTTTCCATCCAAACCCTCGACTCCTTATTTGAGACCCGTTGGTTTAAACGAAAAGAAGCTCCCCTCCTGTTTAAGTGTTCGCCATCTCTATCAACCCGGTGAACATGAAGGTGGCCGGCGAAGAGCTACCGACCCAATCTGGTCTCTGAAAGTTTACGAAATTGAAAAGATTATGATAAAACCAAATGCGCCGGTTCTCTATTATTTGTTTGACGGACCAAAACGCGGGTTTGTCCGTGAAGAGCTGTTGGTTGTCCCTCCAGATACACAGCCACCACCGGCAATCTAACTATGAAACTCGATCGGTTCTGTGTGAATACCGTCTTCCAATACCCAGCGTTTGTCGTATTAAGCGCTGTGCCCCAGCTTTCTGCTGTTCGTACGTTACAATCCTCCGGTTGTTCATGCGAAAACCAATGTTCGTTGCTATGTCCTTACTGCCGTCCAAAGCTGACCTGAAACGTTGCCATGTGATTTCCTTCTGTTTCTTTGACATTCCTTTCGTGCTAAACTTATTTTTTTCGCCCTCAGGTTCATCGACGAAATAACATTTTGAGCAGAGTGCAATCATTCTGCTGCCTTCACATTCGAGTTTAAGGAGCCCAGGGGTCCGACTGCTCCACTTGTCCCAAGCTAACCAATCTTGCTTTCTTGCCTCAAATTCTGTTTGCAGCTCTGGTTTGACGATGTCTTCCAACTTTTCTGCACTGATTGCCATATAATTGCTGTCTGTGTCCATCTGAATCAATTCCAAATCTCTTCTGTCAAAATACCTGTCAAGAAAGTCATAACAGAATTCAAGCATTCGAAGCTTTGCCAGTTGATATACAGCTATTCCTACCTGAAATGGTCTTCTGATTGTGATCCGAGGTTTTCGCCTTTCCAGCTCATAAGCCTGCCCGATCTCGTCAAGATCAGTGAAATATGCGCTTCGCAAGGCTCTGTCAACTACCTTCTCGTCTTTGGTGTAAATGATGTTTGTTTGCCGCTCCAAGGCTTCGATGAGCTTCCCGTACCCGCTATTTCCTAACAGCTTGAACACCTCAGCCAGAAGCGCCTTGCTTTTTTCCACGTCTCCAGTCCGTCGCGCCTCCGTCACCTGCTCTACGAACCAAGTGAATATCTTAGTTGGTTGATAGTCAATCGTCCGATAAACATTTGTGATCACTGCTCCATGCTCAAGATACCATCTAAGTAAAGGAGCGTATAATAATATCTTCTTTGCGGACAATGCTCCCGTGAGTTTTCTCCCGTCTCCGCGCTTTCGCCCCGTGCGCTTCAGGTAATCAAGCATATGCTGCGGCACAGCTTCAATTGGTACCTCTTTGTTGTAGAAAAATGGGCACATCTCGAACTTTGGGTGTAAGGGCTCAGGGATCTCTATATCGACTTCGGCAAATCCGAACCATTTTTCTTCTTTGAGCCTTTGTGTTAGTATGGGAGCGGCGGTTTGGTAATTATAATGCACGACTTTTCCCTTTCCACAAGGCATGTCTCTGAGCATGGTTGATAAGTACAAAGCATTAGCGTCGTAACCCAGAATATTTTTGCAAAGGCGAGGTTCCGCTATTCGATGAGACCTTATCTTCGTGACTCCAACGTCGTGGTATCTTGTGAAAACGAGGCTCGGACCTCCGACAACAGCTTCTTTCAGCATCTCATACGCTTCTTTGCACGGGCTGTAAAGCTCCGCGTCCCGCTCAACACATCCGCGAGGCAAGTAATGTAAACTCACACCTGGGATGCTGACAGCGTCTTTCAGAATATCGATTCCCTTGTCAGTGAAGAAAGCACGCATCTTTTCCAGAGCCTCGAGGCCAGGAGCCACATCGAGATTATTGTAGTAACGCAGCCGCTGACACCCTTCCCATTCCTCCCGCGTAAGAACGTAGTCGCCCTTCAGCTTCGAATACCACTCCTCATATTTCGGAAGTCCGCGGAAATCAAGTTTGTCAGGAGTGTCAAACCCCTCGTACGGAAACCAAGATTTTGCAGTGGCACATTCGTAGGCTTTCACCCATTTCTCGTAGCTGGTCCCCGGACCTAAATAGCTCATGATATCAAGAAAACGAAAGCTGTTCGTCAGAATAAACATGATCTTGTTTCCATTTTTCGCCACTCTGACTTTTCCGGTTGTGTCAGATAGACGCTCCGCGAAATGCTCTCTGATCAGGTTCAGATCGTATCCCCGGAGTTGAACCCGAGAACTGGCACCTGATCGCACCATTCTTCGATTTAAATGCGCTGAGCTTTTGGAAGCATCTCAACGTCATCTGGCATGAACGCTGCTCGCACTTTGGTCCGGATGTTTTTCCCGCGCCGCTCCAACTCTTCCATGAACTTGCGGACCAGCTCCGCTGGGTTTTTGTCACATATGTGTGTGGGTTCACGATCCAGGGTGTCCCCGACACTCACCGAGATTGGCACGTGTGCGTTTTCAATCGTAAGCATACCTGTCGGATCCTTCCGCTGATTCTTATCCCCGTATGCTTCAAAATCGTACAAGATCGCGTGTGGGAAGCTTTGAGTTTGAGGCTGTGGCAACTCCACATCTATTTCCCCTACTTCACATGCCCATGCCTCGATTACGTGGAAGCCAGCAGCTCGGAGCGCTTTTGTGCGTTTTACAGTTGCTTTAAACCGGTCTTCTCGTGTTTGGTCATTGTGGGTAATGATTTTATAACGATCGTTCGGGTAACATTTTCGGCATCCGTGCCAGTGACAGCCGTGGTATTGAACTACAGTCCTCGTTTTGGGGTCATAACCGTCAACAGGTGCACGCTCAACCCACCGCTCGCCGCCGTGCCCGCATGCCGCGTGGTGAATGTGAATTTTTCGCCGCGTCGCTTCTTGTTCGATCCAGTGAAGAGATTCTGAAGAAGCTGTATGTTTTGGAAAGAAGGCCTTCTCGAAAGCTGTCTGCGGTGCTTCAACTCTTTCGGCCGGGCAATCAATTACCGTCTTCCCTTGAGCACACGTTTGGGTATGCCGTTGAAGGTTGCAAGCTTGAGTGAATCTTGTACGGCAATGAATACATGCATACGTTTTTGCAAGCTTCGAAATATCCTTGATCACGAACGCGTGCCCCTCGTAAATTCCAATTGTTAAAATGTTCGTCAGTTTGGCCGGTGGGTTTCGCCTAAGGTGCCATACCACTTCACCATCAACGCGCACAGGCTCATAAACACGAATACCGAGCCAATCTGAGAAATCTTTTTTCTGATTCAGATGTCTTTCAACCCGATCAAGTTCATCTAACGAAGTTTTCGGGCAGTCGCTTGGAATAGCTCTGAGTTCAAAGAAACTCTTAGCAAGCTCCCGTGCTGCTGTTGTGCTTCGATCTGGTCTTGCACCGCGGTGTACAGCAATGCAGCACCAGAGACACAAGTTGTCCTGATAGGTGTCCAGCGCCAGCATCGATCGGCCATGGGCAAGGTTACGCAGCCAATTTGGTAAGGGGCCTGTGCCCAACAGTGGTTGTCGGTCTAACACAACCTTTACATCAACATCAGAATAACCTCTAAACACCCATTTTGTGTTTGGTCTTTCGGTGTTATCAATATTCAGGCGCGCCTCCTCCTTTTCTCTCAACCAATTTTCTGCTTCAACATACCTGTTTATCCAAGGTGAGCCTCCTGAGTTTTTATAATATAGAATAATAGGCCCGTCTTCGATGTTTTCCAACCAATAAGAATAGTTGTCCAGGGCATCACTACTTTTGAAAAGGTTGTTTTGTTGGCAAGTGGAAAATGTTTTCACAATAAACATTTTAGGGAGGTCTGTAGTATGCTTATTTATTGCAGGGAACATAACTGGTGGGTCAATAGCCTTATAAATTTGATATGGGGGCTATAGCCTGCATTTTGTATTATTGGCTGATGAAG